>PVIU01002322.1:0-176267 GCA_004026605.1 Ondatra zibethicus
AACTCACTATTTTTGCCAAAGATGACCTTGAACTCCTGACTCCCTTGTCTCTACTGCTCAAGTGCCATGATTAGAGGTGTTCACTACCACCAAACACAGTTTATGCTTCACTGAAGAGTGAAATCCAGGGTTTCTTACATGCTAAGCAAGCACTCTACCAACTAAGCTATAACCCCAGCCCCATTTATGTTCCTTAAACTCAAGGCCAGAAATCAGCTGTGTCCTTTTAGTGACCCCAGAAGATTCAGTGTGGAATTTTTCACTTGTGACATCATATCTGCACTTAAGTTTTGGATTTTTGGAGCATTTGAGATTTTGTGTTTTCAGACTAGGGCTGCTCGACTTTTAACACCATGCATTTATAACCTGCTTGTCCATGTGCCAGGCACTAACCAAAGAGTCACATGCCTTCCTTATCTCCAAATGATTTCCAAGACAGCAGATGGGGAAGAGTTGAGAGACACCAGATCCTTATATCTGGAGATGCACATATCAGAGGCTCAAGCCACAGCAGCCCAGCTCCAGGGAACACACCCCATCAGTGTTGTCTCCCTGGCTGCTCCTGGATGGGACAGAGCCTTGGCACAGAACTGGGATGAACAGCCTGGGATCCACACCAGGAAACAGGTCATGGTTTGCCTTCACACTCTGGGAGTTACATGTGCTGTGCTCTGTGCTTGGCAAAGGAGCAGATGTTTAATAACTTTGCAGCAGCAAGGAAGAGGTTGCATAACGTGGCTGAGCTATTTTTGAACTTTGGAAAATGCTGACTGTTCTTTTCAAAGTATCTTCTATAAAACCAGGAATATTAAAACATGGAGAAATTTCCCCCCTCTCTATACCCCACCATTTGAAACCATAAGAGCAGAGTCGAGTCTACAATAAGATCAGGAACACTCTATGACCAGCAAAGTGTTCCTTGCACACCATGAACAACAGTGCACCACTCCAATACCCCAATGCAGGAACTCTAAGATTATAATCAATGAACTTGGGAGCCAGGAGTCACATGCCCAAGAGCCCCAAGGAGGTCTCAATTGGCTGAAGCTGCTCTTGATGGTTCATGCTGAGAACCAGGTATGAATTCAACTGATACTGGCTTTATCTTCCCTTCTACACAGTAGAGGTAAAGAAAGTTATCTGTTCTCAAGATGCTTTGCAAATTAAGGCTTTATTCAGCTGAAAATATAATAAAAAGCAATTGAAGTAAGACTCTAACTTAAGAGTCCCACTGAGCAAGCGTACATAGCCAGATTAGCCTTATGTGCTCACTGCCTTTGCATGCCCAGATCCTGCCTTTATCCGCCAACTAAATGCCCACCAACAGGGGATGGTTAGATAAACAGTGAAGCATGGGCGTGGCAGGATACAGAAGCAGCCACTGAGATGAACACAGTGGAATTACATTATCTTCACAGTTACCTTGAAAATGCAAGGTTAAAGCCAAGCAGATTGGAATGTATTCGATGTCACAGGGACACATCAAAAAGAACTGTGGACTGGGTGTGCGGTTTCATCTTTAGTGAAAATACATCAGCACACATATAGATTGCATGTGTACTGCATTCACTGTAGGGGTTTCCCTGCCCTTGCAAGATTGCAAACGGAAGCAACCAGGACTTCTGCACCGCCACTAATGTACTGTTTGTTTAAAATGTTCAAAACAAACATGACATACCATCCTCATTTTCTGTGTTGAGTGTTGGCTGAGTATATCATATTCTCTACCATTAGCTGTCTTTTTAAGCATTTAAAAGAGAAAGAATTCTGGAGCCAGCAAGATGGCTCAGTGGGGAAGGGGACTTGCTGCCAAGCCTGAAGACCTGAGTTCAATTCCTGGAACCCATGCTAAGGAAGAGAGAATCAACTCCCAGAAAGCTGTCTCCTGACCTGCACATGCACATACAATGCCACACACACACACACACACACACACACACACACACACACACAATAGATAGATAGATATAAAAAGTGAATCCTTCTTCACAGGGTTTGTTTTGGAGCAAATTCCTCTTATTTTCATTAGACTGCAATGGTCTTTGGGGACAGAAGTCACAGCTTAACTTCATTGCGTATTTCAGGAGTCCTCACAAGATTGCCTATGTGTGAGGAATGACAGCTAGGAGCCAGGAGAATACAGTGCCCTCAGTTCTCCTTAATTACTTTCTTTGGGGTGTCTCCAACTCCTAGACAAGGGCAATCCTGCAGGGCTTCACCCTTTCCTTGCTGGAGTGTGTGTGAGGAGCACCGGCAGGAAGAGGAGTATGGCAAGGAGAGAATGGAGCCACTGGGCGCCAGCTTCACAGTCTTCATGTGCATCATCACCCTCTGTGGATGGCACGACATCCCATTCTCAGGGCCAGTGGGCACCACACTCCTTGGCTTGGCATCGTGCGTCTCTGAGGTGGGAATGGCATTCCCCAGCTGACGCTCTCTGAGCTAGGGCAGCCACACTTCACAGCCTCGGGGTTCGTTTTTTCTCTCCTTAAAGAATGGAATCTAGGGTGGTCCCTGGAAAGAAATCTGAATGTCTTGGCAATTATCCCTCTCAAATTCCTTTTTCTATATATATAACATTTCAATTGCCTTACAATTGAGTTATGTTTCCCACAAAATAATAGATATCTAAGTCTGCCAGCGGCAAGGCACATCTTATTAAAGTGAGTGTGAATTCATTAGCCCGGCCCTTGACTTAGGCTGGCAGCAAGCCCGACTTCCTAAGAAGCTCCCATGTCCACACCGTGTTATCTGAGTTCTTTCCTGATATTTGGATGATTAATTAGGATGCTGAATGTGGCTATCTAGAAATAGGATGGGTGGGGGCACTGTCAATGGAGCTTGATTTCTGATTTAACATCTGTTCTTTCAGGGATGCATTAGTCGTGATTAGTTCCTGGGCTAGGAAGGTGGCTCCGTGGGTTAAAGCACTTGTCTCACAATTTTGAGCACTTACGTTCAGTTTCCCAGGATGCACACAAAGGCAGGACACGATGTGAGGATCTCCTGTTTCACTGACAGAGAGATGGAAGATGGAGGGAGGACTGTGCACAAAAGCTTTTGCGCCATCTAACCTGGCACTGCAGTGGGAAAATAATGGAGACACTGTCTCAAATAAAGTGGAAGGTGATGACTGACAGCTGACATCGTGCTCTTACTCCCCAAACTCAGGCCACAGCATGGGCATACTGATAAACACACACAAAAAGACACACACACACACACACACACACACACACACTCTACCACCACCACACCATACCACACCACACACCTCTGGTCCTCTTTCAGAAGTAAACTCTAAAAAGTAGCAGATTTAAACTCACAATTGTCCAGGGATGTTTTAGGATAGCATTATTGTACGGGCAACCAACATGTCTGCTGACTACAATCTTGAATGGGGCCATATTTCATTGATAACTCTGATTCTTATTAGATGGTCAGCAGGAGTCAGCACGTAAGAAGCATCACTTCTCACATATCATATATCTCCTCTTTCCATACTCATGACACCTCCTAGAACCATGGTTCTCAAAGAACGGCCCCCCTTGCAGAAATCTCAGCCCCATCCGGGAACTAGTTAGAATGCCAATTCTGTGAGCTCACTCCAGCCCTACGAATGCAACAGAAGTTCTGAGTGCAGACCCAGAACCTCACCAAGTTCTCCCAGCTGTCTCAATACATGCTGTCATTTTAGGATGAGCAAACTAGA
The DNA here is from genome assembly GCA_004026605.1 of Ondatra zibethicus. Taxonomy (NCBI): domain Eukaryota; kingdom Metazoa; phylum Chordata; class Mammalia; order Rodentia; family Cricetidae; genus Ondatra; species Ondatra zibethicus. The sequence goes on from PVIU01002322.1 coordinate 3,713, forward strand.
AAGAAGGGGCCACTGTTACCACTTTATGACAAGCACTTGAGACCCAGAAAGGTAAAGCATGTCCTGCAGGATATGAAGGAGACAGGATTTGAGCATGAACACCATCACTCCCCAGTCCAGCCTTTAATCACAGTGCCACAGTGCTCATTATGTGAGGAATGAAGCATGGATTACATCATCAAACATCAGGCAAAAACATGCAGAATGGGTATCTGAATAATAATTCTAAATCTTAGCAGCTGAGCTATAATGATGAGCCACAAAGAATAATGACACTTCCCAGAAACATAAAATTTAACTTAAATGCCCATCATGATGTGTCAGTTAAATAAATTATACTACAGTAATATAACAGAATGGAATGTGTCTTTAACAGTAATGATTGCCAAGATCACCGATGACCTACAAAGATGCTTGCCATATAAGAAGAAAAGAAATTCAGACTCAGCCGGGGACCAGGAGCATCAATTTTCCCAAATCAGAACAAGCTGCTGACAATGTGGGACATCAGATGATTCCACAAATTGTTGTGTGAATATAAATTGATGTCATTGTTTTGTAGAACAGTTCGGCAATGGACACTTGAAGATGCCTATGTCCTTGACCCTCAAGTCCTACTTCTAGAACCAACCCTAGACAACCAGGCAAAAAGAAACAGCTGAGCTTCTAATGGGAAAAATCCGGAAACAAAACCTGAATTTTCATGAATGTAAAGAGTGAATAAATAAACAAATCATAGTGCATGAATATGGAAGAATGAGGCATGGATGTTACAAAAAGTTCACCTGACACATAAATCATTAATAGATACATAATAGACAGATAGATGATAGGCAGACAGATGAGATGATAGGCAGACAGATGAGTAGATGGGAGACAGACAGACAGATAGATAGACAGATGAAAGATAGATAATAGGCAGACAGACAGAAGATTGATATGAGAAAGGGAGAAAGATAAATAAACAGAAGGGAATTCTCAAGTGGATGTTTTCAAGGTATGTTTTTGAGTAAAGAAAATGAAACCAAGTTGCAGAAAGCTCCTAAAATAAGTTATTAGTCAGCGTTACAGCATTACTTGAGAGCACAAAACTCAGGAGCTGACAGGAGGGTTATGAGATGGAGGCCAGCCTGGGCTACATAGCAAATTCCAAAATAGTCATGGCTATATAATAAAATTCTGCCTAAAAAATAGCATTACATTACTTATTATCTTTAAAGTGAGATGGGAAGAAAGGAAAAGACAAATGAGCATAAAATCAAAACAAACTTCCTCCAAGTAGATACATACACTCTGTATGTCATGTCTATACTTCTACCAGTGTCTTTGAACCTAAACCTTCATAGCAATAAAATTCTGAACCATCTATGTTAGACAATGAAAGAGCCCTCTCTTACTGGTGCAGAGTGTGATGAGGGGTCTCCGGCTTCTCTGCCTGCCCATAGCAGCTGGTCTTGGCCTCAGGGATGTAGGAGAATTTCTCCAACATGGAAGATGCGGCAGTGGTTAGGATCCCAAGACCATCCCTCACTCTCGCCTCCAGGCTGTAGTCCCAGTCATCGTAGGAGACTGAGATGAGTCCTGATGGGAACTCTTTGGGGATGAGTTCTGTGTTCCCAGAGACCAGACTGGGGACAATCCAGAAGAAGTCATACCCAGTGAGGCCGAGGGAGCGAGCCTCACTCAGGATGAGGACAGCCTCATCTTTGGAACAGTAGAGTAAAATGACAGAAGAATGAATCTTCTTTAACTGGACCTGTGTCTTGGCATCCTCGAAGGAGGTGTCCAGTGTGATCACATTCTGCATATCCCAACCCACAAAGCTGTTGTCCACTGTTGTCTTGATGAAGCTGATGAAGTCCCTGTAGCCAGGGAAGATGGTGGTCACCAGGGAGAAGACATGCCAGTCATAATCCTGCATGATCTTCAGCATAACCGTGGCTTGCTGCTGGATGGATGCTCCAAACTGGAAGAACGTGGAGGTCGGATCCTGCCAACAGATAAGAAGACAGAAACGTAGAGGGTGAGGCCAGAAGCAGTTGTTAGGCAGTGATCTGTCTTTGTAGACTTAGAGATACCCTTTCTAGAAAACAGTGGAAAACATCAACTCATTCGAAACACTTCATGAAGAGCTGGGGACATGACTCAGCTGGTAAAGTGCTTGTCATGCAAGTCATGAGTACCTGTGTTTGATCCCTGGGAACCACAGTTAATAAGAGAGAGAGGCGGATCCCTAGAGCTCACTGGCCAATGAGATAAGCTGATACGGCAAGTTACAAGCCAATAAAACACTGTTTAAAAACAAGGTAGACAGCTCCTGAGGAACAATACCCAAGCTGTCCTCTAGTTTTCATATGCATACACACATACATATGTGCAAATGTGTGCATTGGCACACACATGTACATATGAACACACACACATGTACACACACATACACACAAATAATAAAAATAGACACTGCTGATCTGTGCCAGGCTCTGGAATGTGCACAGAAAATGCAGACTTGACAGGATTCATGCCCAGAAGCCCAGAGCCAGCACAAGGAAGACTCTTTGCTGTTTTCTTCATCATCACCCACTCCCATTTTCCTCTGGACTCCCCTTCCCCATCCATTTCTGTCCACACAGTTCCAATGACACCAACTTGGTCTGGTCCTCAGGGTCGTGTCATGGAAATGAAGTCAACAGAGACAAAGGAGCCACAGAAGCACAGAAAGGTTTACAAGGGCACAATTAGAGCTCTTGGACTGTGTCATACCTGAAGCCATTTACCCCCAGAACACCAGCTAAATGAGCCACCCAATTGCCACGTTCACATGAGCTAGTGAAGCTTCTACTTAAGATTCTCATGTGTTATAATATAGACAGACGTCTGTGTGATCATCTACCCTTTTGATCAGCAAACATTTGCAGACCACTTTGCTATGTGCTTTAGACCTTGGGAAATCATGACTAGCAGGACAGGCATGGCTGGATCTCTGCTGTCATAGATGTAAGGGAAACCCTGGAAGAAGTAGTTACTGTGAACTGGAGACTGAGAGAGACCTGTGAAAATGTAGAAGAATTAAGGCAAGGGAGATGGAAAACAGGTAAGCGTGGCATGGGGTATATTTTTTAGTATAATAGATAAAGGCACTCTGTTATATGAAGTAAAAAGGATGAAATTGTATTGAAAAGCTTGCAAGACTATATCCAAAGGCTTAGGAGCTCTTCTGATAAAGCCCTGGTAACTTGTATTGGGCTAAGGAGCCACTATGATCCCTACAACTGCACAAATATATGACATGGGAATAAAGGTTCACTTGGCCAAGCAGGTGATTATAAGGCTGCCAGATTCATACCCCCCCCCACTTCTCAAGTCATTAATTTCCACAGTGGTCTTATAATGTTGGTGTTATTGGCAGGGACACCAATGATCAAAGTGCCATACAGCAACCAAGTCTCCAAGCCTCAGCAGGTCCTGAGAATGGCACATGCCAGTGTCCCTTCCCATCTGCAGCCACAGTCCTCTGGACCATTTAAAGTCAGTCCATGGAGAATGCATCAGCCAGGTTGCTCTAGTTAATGTGCTACAGAAATGACAACTCAGGGGACTGGGGATAGCTCAGCTGCGGAAGAGTTTGCCTTGCAAGAATGAGGACTAAAACACATGCTTTTTTTGTTTGGTTTTGCTTTTTTGTTTTTAAGCTGAGCATGTGGCTTGCACCTATAATCCCAGTCCTGGGGAGTTGGAGACAGGGCATTCCTGGGGCTCACTGGCCAGTCAACTCAACCTACTTGGTCTCTCAAAATCCAAAGTAAATGGCTCCTGGGAACAATACTGAGGTTTTCCTCTGACCTCTCTACACATGTGCGCATATGCACACCTGCACATACACATACAAAAATGCCAGCACAGCAAAAACTATGGCACTGTGTTATCACAAAGCAGGGACTGAGAGAATTGCCAAGGTGGCCTTACCCTATTACAACCACATTTTTTGTTTAGCGTTATTTTTTTTTTATTTTCTAAGTGTTCAATGCCACCTCAATTCAGCAATATTACTTATGGGGACTCTATTGTGTGTGCACTCGTGTGAGTGTCTGTGTGTGTGTGTTGAGTGCTTCCATGATTCCAGTCATGTCTTTCAGAGAAATACTTTGTAACCATGAATGTCATTTCTTTTCTTGATCTCAGTGGCCAACAAGTAGCGATTCCTGGAAACACTGCTCTTTCTGGAAGACATAGGTTTGGTGGATTACTTTGTACAGCATGGCCTGAAGGCAGAGAGAAGAAATGGGAATAAATAAATGGTTTCTGGGCTCCTTCCAGCATTACAGTTCTATGAATTTTACCTAATTAAATCAATTAAAATGGGTAACAGATTTAAAGACTTGGGGAAATTATCTTTTTCCCTATTGTAGCATTTGGAAGAATCCAATATCCTTGAATTGGTGGATTTTTTTTTTCAATCACATCTCAACAAGACCGTGAGCTATTCAAGGACAGAGAAGCTGATGTACTCATCCTCTGTCCCCACAGCTGGCAGGAGGCATGGCCCATGACACATCAGAGCGTGGAGAACAAGGACACGCATGAGCAGATGAGCGTGGACTTGCAGTCCCGGAAGAACGTCCTTGGGTGACACAGAATGCTCAGTGGGGATAATTCCATGTCTGAGATTGTGTGCTTTGTGGCTCCTGAATGTCACATCCAAAGCAAGACCTTTATCATCACTACTCGTTCCCACATCCTCTGGCCAAAGTCCCACATATATTCATATTTGTGAGCATGTACATATTTGTACATATGCATGCATTTGCGTGTACATGCATGTAGAGGCCAGAGGAAAAACTTGGATGTCATTCCACAGGTACTATATATCTTATTTTTTCTAGCATTTATTTGTAATGAGTTAGTGGGCATGCACATACAGGCCATAGTGCATGTGTGGAGTTAAGGGGACAACTTGCGGTGTTCGCTTCTCTCATCCTGCCCTGTGGATCACAGGGATAGAACACAAGTCATGAGGCTTGAGAGCAAACATCTCTACTCCTTAGTCAATTTTCCAGGCCTTTGTTTTTTTTTTTTTTCTTGGTTTTTTTTTTTTGGACAAGGACTCTCACTGACCTGAGACCTGTCAAGAAGGGAAATCATGCTGGCCAGTGAGCCCCAGGAATCTACCTGTGTCTGCCTCCCCAGTGATATGGTTACAAGGATGCACTATTATCATATCCAAATTTTCTTCTGCTGAACTCAGTTCTTTATGCTTTTAGGGAAAGATCTTTAATAACTGAGATATAACTTCAACCCACAAAAAATTAGCATGCACTTTATTGGTAGGAGCGGGAGCATAGAAAACTTATATGCCCCATAACCTGTCTCAGAACTTCATTCAGTAACCGTAAAAGGCAAGAACATATAGAGTCAAGCAGATGACACACAAGTCTAAAGGTAACTACAGTATTCAGCCCCCCACATCATTGGCGCCTCCTGAGATGGGACCTAAGTGCTGCAAACTGAACTGCCAAAGAAATGCACTAATTCCCACTGAGGACACGGACACCAGAGCCACACTGGGACTGCAGAGGGCAACTTGGCATCTTCCTGCACTACATATGTGAGGAATGAAGAAAGTGCTTGACTTGATGCCAGTGAGGGCACACGTGGGAATGCACTGGAGTCATGGGAACACACTGGAGTCTTGGATGGTTGTTTGTCCAGCTGGGAACAAATCACTTACGTCACCTCCTCTAAAGTTCAAGGGTCACTGCAGATGAGGGACAGAGGAGAGGAAGTACACGTGAACCAGAAGACAGGGGAAGGGCTACAAAACGTCATTCTCAACACTCAGTACAGTCCTTGAAATCAGTGATTTGTGATGGCATTTACAACAGCTGTAGTAGCCTGCACTGCACCCAAACAAGATTGACCCTATCAACAATGAGTCACGGAATGGGGAAGGGTTCGTGAGGACCTATTCTTTTGAACTATTGGCTCTTAATAGATTCTGGGAGAGCAAAAGCACTGTCTTTAGCTGTGTACCCAATATTGAGGCAAACAGAGTCTAAACCCATGATTGCTAAGATGACCCTAGTTAACCTCAGTGGGTCACAGAACAAAACGAACATGAGAGCGAGGTTTGTGGGATGTGGGAAAGGTGGACAGGGATGGTAAGGAGGTGGGGTGAGAGTGGTTAGCATGTATGGTAAACATGTGTGAAACTGTTAAGTAAATAAGTCTTTGAGAAAACTAACATATGCATACATTTTTAAACAGCTAACATGGATGGAAAGGTGGGGACCAACATGCTAGATGGGTTGGAACTTGGGGTTCTGAAGGTTCCTTCCTCCACGTGCAGTGGGTTGTAGCATTGCCAAGCTATCTGTGAGATGCTCCATGCGCAGAGGAGAGCTGTAGACTGATTCGGTCTTGTCTGGTACTCCCTAGGTAGAAGAGGGTGTGCCTGCAGTGTAATATTCATGGAGAAAGATAATCCCCGAGCCAGTGCAGCATTGGGCGCTTGTGAAAAGGTGCATTCAGAACACTGGTCTGGCCAAACCTCCTCTCCCATCTTAGACACTTTAGCTCAAACTTCTGTCTGGTCTTCAATTTTTTGTTAGGATCTTAAAAGTGCCCCAAAGCTTGTGTGTTGAAAGCTTATTGCCAATATTAGTTCTCAGAGTCGGGACCCTCAGGAGACAACTGAAGTCACAGGGCTCTGACATCATGGGTGGATTTATCCATGGAATTTATAGCTTACTGGGCTGTTGGAAGGTGCTGTAAACTGCAGGAGAGTCTAACTGCAGGAAGGAAGTCACTGGGAACATACCCTTTAGGGGTATATTTTGTCTCTGGTCCATGCCTTCCTCCTTCCCTCTGCTTCCTAGATGCCAGAAGGTGAGCAGCTTTGTTCCACCCATCCCCCCTGCTATGATATTTTTCTGCCTCAACTCAGGACCAGAAACAATAGAAGCAAGCAACCATGGGTTAAAAATTCCAAACCATGAATCCAAGTAAACCTTCCCTCCTTCACACTGCTTTCTCTCAGGGATCTGGTCACAAAAATAGGAAGCTGATCACCACACTCCCATTCATATGCTACCCCAATGAATGGACCACGGTGCGCCTTCTGGGGTCAGACTGCCCAGTTACAGACTTACATGGACGCCCTGGGAAAAATCCCTCAATCTTTCTAAGCCTTGCTTCCCTATCTGTATAATAGGTGTGGGCACAAAGATAATTAAAGGGGTTGGAGAGGTAGTTTGGGGTGTGAACTGCTTGCTGTGCAAGTGTAAGGACACAAGTTTGAATCCCTAGAGTCCACATCAAGCCAAGACTACACATCTGTAATCTCTAGTTCTCCAGTGAGGTGGGAGATGGAGGAGACAGGAGGATCCCTGGAATTTGAGGGCTAGCTAGCCTGGCTGGTGCATTGAAGAACATGTTCTCCTCTGTCTAGCATGATGGAAGGAAAAAATTAAAACTTGAGGTTATTCTCTGAGTCCACACCGACTGGGGCATGTGTGTGCTCCCACTCATACATACAAATATGTTCATATATTAGACACATATATAAACACACATATGTATGCACATTATCTATATGGAGAGCAGGGGAATCACAGTTAACATGCAGAAGAGCTTACTCAGGAGTTGTATTGCTCATCACACTCTAGTGACTGTCAGCTGATGTCATTCTAAACATTTTACAGAAAGCTGGCCACCAGACCCCTATGAGCAGCCTGGCCCTAGGTGGACAATAGTGAACCAGGGTTAAGCTCCATATACAAATATAACAGACCCAGAGGGGTGGAGAGTCTCCAGCATGCCAAGCGATCCACTCCTGTGCTTCATCATTGTCAATAGTGATGAAGGAGATGACCTGAGAAGAGTCCGAGGTTCATCTCTCCCTGCCTCCCACAGTCTGGCTCATCCTCTTCACTGTGTCCTATGAGGTGCATGGGAACTGCCAGAAACCTGGGGGCCTCTACCCTTATCTTATAACCCAGGGCATTCAGATCCATTGACCTCTACTCTCAAAGCTAAACCACACTGCAAATCAATCCGTGCTCTCTGCGTAAGGAGCCTTCATGAAGAGTGGGACAGGGATGATCAGACCATTCTGTAGAGAGAAACTAATGCCAATGCCCTTCACAGGCTCACTCATCCATGACTCTGTTGATTGACACCTAGGCTGACTCCATAGTATGGCTGTTGGGACTCATGCAGCAATGGACACAGATGAGCAGATGTCCCTATCCTGGACTGACCTGGAGTCCTTTGGGTATAGTCCCAAGAATCTGCACCACATTTCATTTCTGTTTGGTACCTTCAGCTCCACCTTAGAAAAAAACCACTGAGGGCTAGGCAAGTCGACTTGGTCTAACATGCATGAGGCCCTGAGTTCAGTCCTCAGTAACACACACACACACACACACACACACACACATGCACACGCGCGCACACACACACACACACACACACACACACACACACACACACAACTGTAGACCAAAGGCATTGTATATCCTCCAGAGAGACAGAAATGAGGAGACATTTGCAAAACAATTGCAGAATGAGGCTCCCCTTCAGCCTTGATTTTTGTCTATGGTGATTTTATAGACTGGCAGAAGGTGATGGGGAGTTGACTGCATGCCCAGGAGGCAGCAGATATGCCAAATGGCCCAGTCTTCCATGTTCCCACTTCCTGCCTTGATGGTAGAGGCGGTCCTCCTGCACTCAACCCCACCTCCGCCTGTCCTCTGTGGGCTCAGGAGAGCTGTCTCTGATCACCTCTGGAACTCTGGCACTGGGCTTCCCTTGCCTGTGCAGTCAGAGGAGGGAAACAGATCTCACACGCCCACTGTGGTGCTGAGGCAAGAGCAGCTTCCCCCCAGCTCACGAACTGCAGAACAAACTGTTTCAAACATAGCAAGGGAGGCAGGGACATTCAGGGTGTTGAGTATCTGTTCTAAACAGTTTCCATCCTGTGATGTGTGAGGTCTCATACCATCAGAGCTAAAGCATTAGTCTTATTCTGTAATATTCTAGAGATCACTGAGTGCCCATGGAGACACGTGACTCCATAGGTCCAGGGATGATAACTAGTTGATTCAAATAATGACTTTCATTTCACTCACCTACTCACCAAGGTCCATATATACCTTGATGGTTGATCTTAACTACGCAGGAGATGAGGGCACAATATCTACCAATGGTGCTTTCCATGAAGACACAGTGGTCAGGTGACTCTTCTAATATCCTCATGGTTCCATAATGACAATAGTGTGGTTGTTGCAAGATTCATCCAATGTTCCCTGTACACACATCAGTGACTCTCTTCCCTAGTTGCATACCATCACCACGTATATAACTATCTTTCCAAAAATCTATGCTGCTGGCCCTGTGCCAGTCTGATGGAGATATAGTTCTATCAAGATAACCACAATCACAAAGTCAATTCTTATGTCTCAGATCAATGGCAGGATGAGTTTTACTCAACTGGCATCTTTTTGGAGACTAGAACTATGTCTGACACACAAAAAGAGCTACATAAGTATTTGGTGAGGAAATGGGTGAGCCAGAAGCTTGCCCCCAGGAAGCATGGGTGAATGGTCACCGTTGGCAACTCTACAGCATTTCCACACCTTTTCCTCTGCTGCTTGACAGGGTGGGCATGGCTAGTAAAGAAAACCATTCAGTCCTGGCAGCAAAGATGCAGAAAGCAGCATGGGAAGCTGTTTTTTTTCTACAAGGGAACTGTCCCAGTGAACCCTGATGTACTTTTCACTGCTCTCTTAAGGGGGCAATTGAGGTTTTCAACCGATTTTCTCTCCATCCCTGTGAGTAGAAGGAACGAAATCAAGATCCCACTCAACTTTGACATTTTATCTGCAGTGGGCAGCAGTTGATCAAACATGCACAACATATCCAAGTGCTGAGAACAATAACTACCAAGGCTCAGGGAACATTTCAGGAAGGGCAAAAATAATGCAAGAGCTGGAAATCAGAGTGACAATGTCCTCTGAACATGGCACGACCATTACACTCATGAACTCAGAGCAGCTGTGGCTAACTCAGTGAGGCCAAGCTAGCCACAACTCCAGCACAGATGAGGTGTGGTCTCCAGGCCTGCCCCTTGCCAAAGAGCTATTGGCAGACAGCTGCTGGGGGCGGGCATCTTTTCCGTGGGTGTGGCCACTGGTAGGTTTCCCATGCTATAGTGGATGGTCTCACACCTGTGCACAAACAGACAGCACTGATTTGACTTAGTAAGACAGCAAAAGGAGAAGAAGGGAGGAGGAGGGGGAAGAAGGAGGAAAGGAGGAGGGGAGGAAGAGAAGAGGAAGGGGAAGAAGTAGAAGGGAAGAAGGCAAGAAGTTGAAGGAGGAGACATGCAAAGGAGATATGGATGGAATTGGAAGGGGAAAATAGGAAGCATATGTGATATTTTATTGTATGCATACATGAAATTCTCGAAGAACAAAACAAATAAGGCTATCAAACTTGATTAGCCTGAGGGCTCAGGTAAGAGCATGGAACATGCTTCTAAGATGAAGGAGCACCATTAGAGAACTGTATTGCCTTCTAGCCTCCTCCTACTCCATCACATCTTCCTCTTCCATCTCCTCTTCCTCCTCACCATCACCACCAGCCATTATCCAACACAGAACATAGAGTAATGATAGTGGGAAGTGTGGCTACTATCCCTACATCCCAGACTTTCAAACAGAGGCTCAGAACTTGAGTAAAATTCATGTAAAGGAGTGCACAGCAGAGCTAGGGGTCAAAATCAGCATCTAGAGGTTTAGCTACCCTGAAACACTGCTTCCTCCCAGGTATCAGAACAGAAAGGTGTGCACACTCACTATTGAGGCACCCAACCAGCAAGGAAGATTCCCAAGACATTGGGAAAGTGACAATTATATATCATTTAATTGTCCAATGATTCAAGGAGGAAACTGAGGAATGAAATCATATCCAAGTGTCATATACTAAAATCATATCAATCCCACCATCTCAACTGCAGTATTCCATTGCAAAACACTCTGACTCACTACACCATCTTATCCTCTGAATTCTGTCCTCCAGTTCTCTCCAGTTAGGAAGAAAGGATGTCCTTCCCACACTGACTTCTGCAGCCAATCAGCACCCAAGTGAGAGGCAGCTGTTGTTTCATCATCTCATGGGTTTTTTTCTTTGTCCTCTCCTGTTTGTACCTGGCTGTGCTCAGATACTGGATGGTTCACTGCCAAACCAGAGTGGTGCCCTCTGTCTGGAATGCTACCAAGGCTCCCTCGGCTCACCTTCCTCCACCTGCGCCTGGAGCTGGCCTTCTAAAGTGCACATCGGAGCATGGCTCCCCTCCCACTCCCTTTAAAATGGAACAAAACTGTGCCTCCGAGCAACCCCATTGCAAGCTGTCTGTGATTCAACATCTATTGAAATGTCTGAGGGGGCTGGGGACAAGATGAGTGTCGGACACATTGGTTATGAACACAAGAAACATGTGGCCAGCTTTGGGATAACAAGCCCATGGCACCATGCCTGCCTGTCTTCCGTGGGTTCTAGAAGCTGAACACAGGCCCTCATGGTTGCACAGCAGAACTTTAACAACTGAGCCCACCCCCACCCCCACAAGCATTCTTGTTAAATAATCTAGCACCATATTCCTCTGTGCTCATCTTTCTCTTCGAATCAGGAAAGTTTCATTTTTCCCTTAATTTTTCTTGCTTTATTGAGGAATAATTAACAAATAGAAGTTGTATCTATCCAAGGTGCACAAAATATTGTTTTGATATGTGTATACACTGTGAAATGATTACCATAATCAAGCTAATTAACACATCCATCTCCTCACAGTTACCTTCTGTGTGTGAGAGATGAGAATATTTGAGATCTACCCTCAGCAAATTTCAAGTATGCAATACATTATTAGTAACTATGCTCACATTAGGTCTACCAGCACTTGCTAATTTTATAAATTTAAATGTGTACCCTGTGACTGACATCTCCTAACTCCTCCTGTCTCCCAGGCCCTGGCAACCACCATTCTATTCTATTTCTCTGAGATGAGCTTTTTATGTCCCACATGTAAGTGAAATCATGCAGTATTTGTCTTTGTCTCTGGCTTATTATATCTTCCAGGTTAATCTATGTTGTCACAAATAGCAGGATTTTCTCTCTTAATAGAACATTATATAAACATATATACCTATACATATGCAACCAACCCTCTGTACACATCCACAGACTCAACCAACCATGGTCTGAAAATATTTCAGAGTGGCATCTTTATTGGGCAATGGGCCTTGTCTTGCCATTGTTCTCTCAGCAGTTTAAGATAGCAAGAGTTTGCATAGGATTTGCACTGTATTATATTTGCACTGTATTAAGCATTATAAGTAGTAAGGAGTGTCTATTCAAATGGCCTGCAATACACACCCTCTTTAAGTAAGGGACCAGAGCATCTGTGCATTCTGATGTCTGGATGAAGGTTCTACAAGCAACCTCTTGAGGAAACCAAGGAGTGTACAGTGGTTCTCAACCTGTGGGTGTTGACTCCTTTGGGGGTCACATATCAGATAACTTGCCTATCAAATGTTTGCATTACTATTCATAACAGTGCCAAGATTACAAGTATGAAGAAGCAATAAAATAATTTTATGGGCAGGTATCATCACAACATGAGGAACTGTACCAAAGGGTCACAATATTAGGAAGGTTGAGAACCACTGGTCTAGCAGGTTTTCAAGGTAACTTTGCTTCTGTTGATGCACACTGGGTGAGATGGCAATGTGCCGTTTCTGGTGAGCACTGAGTTCCAAGCTGGGGTAGCTATGTTGAGTGCCTGAAGTGCTCCAAGACAGGGACAAGAAGAACATGACCTTTACTCATGGTTTGTTCCCTGGGCTCTAGACTGAGGGTCAGGATATGCTCAGGGTAAGATAATTGCCACCTCCACTTAGCAAGCCCACAGCCTCAACCTAGGGTGGGCTCTCAGAACAGGACCCAGCAATCGCATGAAAGCCAAATGTTTCCTCATCCTTGCTGCCTCACCCCTAAGGATGGTCTGAGATGGATCTCAGAAACATTATTTGATTCCTTCAGGGAACATGGCAGGATCCAGGGTTGAAAAGCTAACCGGAGGCTTCAGCATCCCACCCTTGCTGTGCATCTCAGGGATTCCCAGCAGCCATATGACCACCGTACTCTACCCTGAAAGAAAACCAATACAGGCATAGAAAAGCTGGGAAATGGCAAGCTGCTACGTCTTGATCTCCCTGTTGAGCAACTTGGTCAAGTCAACATGTTCCTGCTATCAGATGTATGGCTGACTAACTCATAAGTCATTGTCACAGCCATTATCCATTCTTGGCATCCAGTATGCAGTCCTGTGTCACAGTCAGCAGAAATATCTTTATGGCCCCTGTGTTACAGATTTAAAAACTGAAGCTCAGAGAATGTGAGTAGCCCCAAACTATATATTCAGTACACAGCAGAGACAGGAAGCAAAATCAGGACATCAGAATTAGCTCCACACCCTTGAAATCCAGATCTCCACTAAGGGAGCCCAGAATATGCCTCAGAAGACTGAGGTAGCTCTAGGTTCAGCTTTGTCATTTTTCAAATAAGGAAACTGAGAGTCCAGAACCTCAATGACTTACTCTAAATTTCATATCAGTCAATGGTATAGGAAGACACAATTTTCGGACCCCATGCTTGGCACTTTCCTAGCCATGCCAGGACATCATCACATAGAGAATACATAGCACAGAGAACCTACAAAGAACTGGGGGATGGGGCTATAGGAGGACATGAGTGGGGCTAGCAGCCTGTTTAACCCTTTTTATTTTCACATCTGAAAACATAGTCAGCCAGGCTGCAGAGATGGCCCAGTGGGTAAGAGCACATGCTGTACAAACATAAGGACCTGAGTTCAGATCCTCAGCGCCCATGTAAAATATCACAGGCATGGCCACACACTCCTCCAACTCCAGCACTGGAGGAAGACGAATGGAGACAAGAGGATTACACTGGCACACTGGCCGGCCAGCCTAGCAGCAAAACAGAGCTCCACGGTCAGTGGCAGAGAATGATAGAGAAGGACACCGGACACCCTGTTCCGTGCACACACGCACACACACACACACAGAGAGGCAGTAAGCCAGAAAGTATTGTACATGTTGTGAGAGACAATGAATGGAAAGGTCAGCCAAGTTTGGCTGTGTCAACAGTGGGAGGATAGCAGCTTTGACAGGCTTTGCAACCCACATATATCACCTACTTCCCACTTATTCTCCTCTGAATTCCCAGACCTTCAGTCTTTAGCCCCACACCTAAGTCCTGGTTCATCATGTCCAGACTAAGAATTCTTGAGGGCAGGCACCATCTACCTGGAGCTCTCCAGTGCACCTTGCAGATCCCTAGGCAGATGTTTTGGGTGTCTTCACGGCTGCTGGGATAGGAATGGATCCACATGTCACTTATCTAAGCAGATGTGCCAGGTCAACTGTGCTTGGAGGAAGCTCTCAACCATGGGTTGCCTGCCCTTCACTCACCAGTCCCCAAGGACTCCTGCTAAATGCCAAGTCATTTCCCACGATAGGTAATTTGGGAGAAAAGCTCCTTTTGTGGATTTTATCTCATGATAGAAGGAGACAGACAAGGAGGAAATAAATCTATGAGTGGAGCAATTTCAAAGAAATCAAATATCATAGTTCAGTCCTGGATTTCAATGGAGACACTTTGGTTATCCATCAGGACACTGAAATCAACCAAAGGGAAACGATGGGGCTGGGAAGATGGCATAAAAAAAACTAGGCATGATCCTAGCACCCATGGAAAAAGTCATACATGACAGCATGTCTATAAACCCTATGCTCAAGGCAAGAGGGGGTGACAGGAGGATCCCTTACTGGCCAGCCAGTCTATCCAACTGGCGAGCTCCAGGGTCAGCAGCAGAGACTGGATAAAAAAAAATTAAAAGATGACAAGAGACTAAAGAACACACCTGACATGGACCTCTGACCTCCACACACAGGTATATATGTTTGCACACAGATACACATACAGAAACACATATGCAAACATACAATCCTCACATAGACACAAAAAATAAATAAAATAAAAGGAAATGTAGGAGGAACCAGCCATGCAAAATTTAGGGTTGGGCAGGGAATCGTGGGAAGGTCAGAGCAATTGAAATTTAACAAGCAAGAGAGATTGGTGAGAGATGAGCTAGGGTAGGACACGGGGCTGTTGTGCACAGAGGGCTCCCACTAGAGAACAGGACTTGCTCTGCATCAATGCCTTAGGTAGGTGATACTGGCAGCAGCTCCTCTGCTTGGGTGCCATAGGTACCTGGGAGGGATGCTTGGACTCCTGGCCTATTCTCCCCCTGGAGTTCTGACACAGGCACTCAACATAGAGCGCTGCCAAGCAAACAGCTGCATGCTATGTCCTTCCATCAACTGGTACCCAGATCTCATGGGTACCCATGAGATCTCATGGGTACCCATGGCTCGAACTTCCAGGTCTTCTGAGGATTCTGGACCTTTCTCTAATGGGTCATCCAGACACTTCCAGAGATTTCCCTGAAGGACATGGTGGCACACACTGGTAGCCCTAGAGCCTACACTGGGGATGCAGAGGCAGTAGCTGGTCTAGCAAATTCCAGACAATCAAGGTTATAAAATGAGACCATGTGTCAATGAAAGAAAAAATAAAGACTATATCCATGCCTGGAGAGGTGCACTGCTTGAATTCTGGTGCAACTCACTTAGGAAAGTCCAATATAATCTGTATTAGTCAGAGCCATGGCCATGCTGTTCTTGGACCCCACCACACTTTCTGGATCATTAGCAGGCAGACATGAAGAGTTGAGAGGCAAGTCCTTGTTTCTGAATAAGGACAAAGCAAAGGCTCATGCTGGCTTCATCTATGCTCCGACAAGCTGCAGGTACACCTCCAGCCCCAGCCTTCCAAGCAGGGCCACTAACAATTATGGAAGTCTGCAGTGAGGTCCTTGGAAAATCTTGCTCCCACCAAAGCCAGGGAGAGATTCTACCTGCTCAGAAGTCACTGGGTCAGGGGTCTGGGGAGTTGAGAAATCGAAGCTTCCAGGAGCATCTTTGTATGGCCACTTCCGGCTGTGACTTCTCTGAGGCCATGTGTCTGAGATACATCTTATGGGCCACATGACAAACAGCTGCCATTCTGACAACTAAGGATTCATTATTCCTTAACTGATAGTAGTGAATTTTCTCAGAAAGCCAACATTTCCCCTTTCCTAGACAATTCAATGGGCTCATTTAATTCCCATAGTGTCCCCACAGTTAATTTTAGGACAAAAACTTGTCCTAAACCAATCTAGACAGAGTGATTCTCAAGGTTTGCAGAAAAAAAGGATTTTAAAAACTGCAGGTTCTTTTACTTCAACCTGGAAGTTTCTTCAGCCAAAATTTCTGGCAGCCATCAAACCTCCTACCCTACACTAACTTGAGAAAGAAAACCAATGGAGGCATAGTTAAGCTGAAAAACTGAGAGTTAGCAAGCACTGATATCCTTCTTGAGCGCCTTGGTCAAGCCACACCTGAAGCCAGCCAGCCTCGTCAGATGCGTGCCTTAACTCGTTATCTTCTTTTGCTTAAAGCCAATTGGAATTAGCTTTTCTGACCCTTATACCAGAAGATTCCTGTTGCCACTTTGAGTAGAGAAAAAAGCGGAGAATAATCTAATGGTCTCCACTCATCTTGATGAACTTGGATCAGAAGAACTCAAACTAGCCTATTTCCTCTGCTATCTTCACTTTCCTTGTCCACACTCCTCCCCCAGAGACACCTGCTGCCTCCACTCACCTCCCTCTTCGCCTCATGAGCTCTCCCTCCCTCTTTTGTTTCTCTGTTTCACTGTGATTCACTGCTGAGATCGGCTCTTCTCAGGCAGCCTGACAGCCACAACTGTTGCGACCTAGACATGAGACTTGACAAGTCGCCACCAATAATAATGGCTTGTCATTAAGCCGCTGCACTGAGGAGATGCAAACAAGTTGTGTGTTCATTAAGATATCATCCTGGGCTGTCGAAGGATGAAAAGGAAGCAACTTTAGTTTGGGAAAAACATCATCCCAGGCTTTCCCATAAGTCCTCGTGGTAAATAGTAGAGTAAAATGTCCTCTTCAAAAATGTCCCCTGGTCTTTGAAATGTCTATGAAGCACCCTGAGACCCTAGCCTCCAGAGGAAATTGCCCCTGTTCCATGAGTACACATGATTTCATGTGACGGGTGCATGGATATGAGGGCCTTAGCTGAGTGAGGCTGGCTGCAAAACACTGATCCAGCTTGACTACCCGACCCATGAGCCCCAGAGAGCCTTCCTATCTAAGCCTCCCAGCACTGTAAATATTACAGATGTGCACAGCCACATGTGGATTCTGGGGATCGGCCTCTGCTCTTCATTCCTGCCTGGCTTGTATTTCCATCTTCCCACCCCAGGTTCACGGTCGCAAAGGCACAGATGGTATCAGCTACAGCGCACCTCCCTCTGACTGGCGCCTCAGGCTTAGACAGACATCCTCATCACTCCGAGGCTGTCCTCACTTTTGAAAGGTTGTTGTGATTGAAAGAATGCACACGTGCACTGCTGCTCACACACCGAAAGCATTATTAACCGAAAGCGTTGTTAACTGAAGAGAGCTGTGATTGTTGTGACTGTGGAATCACAAAAGAATCAACCACGATGATGACAGAAAACCCAAACGGGACAGACCACCAGAATCAACACAGCAAATAAAAGCAAAGTCTCCCCGTGGCTCTTTCCTATGTGTCCTAACTGACGCAAATGGCAATACAAATGTGCCAGGGATTGGGCACAGGTGGAAGACTCATCTTGGAGTTAAAACTCAAAGCCCCACCTTCCAGGATCCCTTTTTGCACTCGGCCAATTGAAAATGACTGGCTAAACCACAAGGAAAGATTCAAACATGTTTAATGCTCACTCTGAATTTGGGGAAACGTACTCCATCCCCAGATTCAGTTAAGGAAGTGAAGGGGCGGTTTTCTGACTTTAAGGAGCATAGGAATCATTTGCAGGAATCTTGTTAAAATGCAATTCAGCAAACTGGACTGACGCATTGCTAACAAGCTTCCAAGTGATGCCAGTGCTGCCGGTCCACAGCCCTGCTGTGAGCTGTAGAGGTTAAGTCACAAGTCCAAGGTCAGACAGCTAGTGTCTGTCTGCGTGGAGGTTCAGACCTGCAGGCTTTAGTGTGAATATGCCTGGGCCATGGCCCCGGGTGAGCTCTGTCTCCACCAGGAAGGCACAGCATGACACACGGAGGCATCTACTGCCTGGCATCCTCACCCTGTGTTTCCGTCAGGCACTCCCAGCTAAGACAGTCGCATGTCACAGCCTGTCAGTCCCCATCGTCTCATTCAACAAAGCAGGTTGGGGAGAAGCTGTGATTTAGAACCTGCTGCATGGGAGGGAAGGAAGAGAGGCCACCCTGGGGTGAAGCATCGCACTCCTGAAAGAGCTGGAACCACTCAGCATAGGAAGAGCCTGGAGAGGTAACTGCCAGTCATCCAGGGACCCACCACATCTGCTCTTAAGCTGCCTTCTGGAGCCGTTCCTGCTGCAAACAATGTAAAATGCAAAATGGACTTAACGGTATCCTGGTTGTCCAAAGGGTATAGGAGCCTCCATGACACGGTGATGAGCCCTAGCTTTGTGAACTACTAAACGAGGGATCTATGCATGAGCCTGATCAGCAAATGACAAGCGGATGCCACCTCCTCTCTCCCTCCCACCCCATGGTGCTCCCAGAACACACTGTCCAGGCCTCTATTGTTGATCTTGTATTTTAAGTATCTATTTAAATATCTGTTTCTATGCGACCAGATTAATGTCAATTCATTTCCGCAGCAACAATACCCGGCCCTACTCCTGGTACAGGGTGAAGCTCAGAACATTTTAGCTGAAGATACAAGTAAATGGATAGGTGAATGGAAGGATGCAGAGATGTGGGAATGAATGGACTTGTGGATGAATGGATATATACTGAAATGGAAGAATACAGAGAGGGATGGATAGGTGAGTGAGTGGATGAATGTATGTACACAGGGATGGGCATATAAAGGAATTGAAAACGAAATATGGTGGATTCAGGGGTGGGTGGATGCATGCATGGGTTGATGCATAGGTGAATATATATATATTCATATATATATTCATATATGGATGAAGGTAGATGCATGCATGCATGAATGTGTGGATAAATGCAAAAATGGAGGGATAAATGGATGGGTGGAGAATGGATACAGGGACAGATGATCACATACACAAAGGGACCTGTGTATGGAGGGGTAGAGAGATGGATGAATTAATAAATTGGTAGATGGATGGTGGAGATGTATGAATGCATGGATGGGTAAATGAATAGAGTGATAAATGAAACAAGATATTAATAACTAGTAGATCCAGGGATTGGAAAATAAAATGGGTAGTTAGATAAATGGATGGGTAGATACATAATAGATTGAAGGATGGGTGGATAGATACTGTGATGGGTGGATAGAGAGTGGACAATAGATATAATGATTAATGGATAAGGCGCATGGATGAACAGATACAGAGACAGAGGAATACATTGTGGGTGGATGCATACAATGATGTAGGGGTACATGGATGGATTGATGATTTAATAAAGTTGTGAGTGCGAGAAAGTGAAATAATAATGGACATTGAGCAAGAGAAACAGAGTGGCTGAGCTAGGGGTGCATCAGGAGGGTTGGGGCTGGGTGGGGCGAGAGCCGCAGGGAGAGGAGGTGTTGAGAGATGGGGGCAGAGCTGAGGCGCTGAAACATGGGGCTCTCTTGCAAATCCTCAGGGCCTGAAAGCAAGCGGCGAATGCCCATGGAATGCACGTGCATGTCCTTGTCATCTTCAGGAGTCAGACACCTTCAGACAAAGAGGAACACTTGTCCATCCAAACCCAGAAACGTATTTCAGGGAATAAAGGGGCCTGGTTGCTGTCAGAGCTGACCCTGGGCCCTCCTTAGCACAGGGACCACATGTGAGCCATTCCGCCCTCTAGCTCACAACCAGGCCACACCACTTTCTCTTCTTCCCTTCAGTGACAGCAGCCAAACACGAGCAACAGGCACTGTGTGATGTCATTGAAACCACATGTCCTGAACTGGCGGATACATGGGTCAGAAAGTAGATTAGTGGGAGCCTGGGGCTATAATTGCTTTCAAGAACAAAGACTATGCCCAGTATATTGTAGCCATAGGTAGCCTGGGGGTTCTGGGGTGACACTGAGTCCTATTCTTGGTTCTTCCCCATACTACATCTATGAACTTGAGAAAGTGGTCCAATCTCATTAAGCTACCATTTCTTCTGCTATACAGTGGAGAAACCACCACCACTGATATCGGTGTGATAATAAACACGGGTGAGCTTGTGCCCACTGTTTCTGACTATTTGAATGTATTGCGTCAATCGCTTCTTCTACATTGTCTCATTTAATCCTAGTACATTCCTCTAGTAGTTGCTTTTCTCATCATTGTGACAAAATACCAGCAAAAAGCAGCATGGGAAGGCATGGGGATCCAGCCCTCATCACATACATACCCCATGAAGGAGGTCATATTAATAACAAAACACATTTGTTTGAATGCTGCTGTATTCCAAAGGCTTTGCTTGCCCTGGCATGACACACACTTCCCATTTATCCATTTAATTTGTTTCTTTCATATCTTGGCCCAATAATGGCTCCCGGAGCTTATATTCACATAGCACCTGGAGATCGCCCATCCAAAGCAGCGTTTCTGGCCATTGCCAGCATTTTCCTCTATAAGTCATGCATCCACAGAAGAAAAATGAAGCCTGAATGCATGCCAGCAAATTTAGCAACCTTTTACTTGAGCAGAATATTCTGCTTGCTACTCACTTTCCCACTGATGCTAACAAATCACACATCTCCTATGTAGATTATAGCATCAGACTTATGCATCTCTCCTACACACCCTTGGGACCAACAGACCAAATATACACTATTACAATTCATTTAATAGAGTAGCACTTATCCCCATGTGTATATTTAGGTTCAGTGTATGCGTGTGCATTCCTACATTCATGTGAAAAACTAATATTTGTTGGCTCCCTCCAGTAACCAAGGCCACTCATCTGAGCTCTGCTTGATAATCACAAAGAGGGAAATTGTGACCAGCGTTCACAACCACATTGAATTCCGAGTACAGACGGAATCAGTAGCATGAACAAAGGTAGGAAGGGAGGGGTTTTAACAGAAAAATGGAGGGTTTGAGTGTCTGAGAAGTGATTTAAAGGGGAAATTGGATGCTGGTCTCTGTAAAGGGTTCCAAATTACTGTTTGAAAAGAGAAAAACAAAATCGATGGTGGTCTGTTTATATCTGTGCTTAGCCCTGAGGCTTCATGCTGACAGTCACACTCACAGATAGCATCAGGCAAAAGTCAATCAGTGAGCACCCCCCACACCCCACACTGCAACCTCCCCCTTACCTCAGGCTGGAAAATGTCCCTGTAAGCAGAAGGCTCAGAGGCTGTAGGAGGAGTCTTAACAGAAACCGGGCACGGATGCCCCAGCTCTTAGCAAGGCCCTGTGTCTCAGCTGCTGCAGCTACTGTGGTAGAACACCCTGACCAAGGCAACTTAAAGGAGAAAGGGCTTGTTTGGGCTCACAGTTTGAGTACCGTTCATTGTGGTAGGAAAGTCAGAGAAGCAGGGGCTTGAACCAGATGGTCCCCTGGCACCCAGCCAAGAAGCAGAGAGCAATGCATGCATGCTAGTGCTTAACTCTATTCAATCTATACTGCTCAGGACCCCCTGTGGCCTTGCCCACAGCTAAAATGCTCCCAACAACAATTAACACAATCGAAATAATTTCTCACAGCCTTGCCCAGAGGCCCCTCCTCCAGACTATTCCAGAACCTGTCAGATTCACAAGTAAAATTAGCCATCACAACAGATACTACAGATTTTATAACAGCCATGGAAAATCAATAGAAAATTCTCTTTCTTCCCACGTTATATATGAGAAAATAGAGACTAACGGCTGAGACCTCCCTGGCCTCTAGTTTCGCCCACGGAAGAAGCCATGGAGCCACAGCCACGCTTGGCATCGTCCAGGAGTGCCAAGAACTATAGTCAAAGAAAGCTGTGCATGCTGAAGACAAGGGGATCTGGAGCTGCTTCTAAATGGAAAGCAGCCATACAAACGCCAGAACATTCTGGAGATAGCAGAGGTCAGTGTGCAAATATGCAGAGAAATGAAGATAAAGTGCACATTGGGGATAGCAAGCAAAACAGGAAAGAGCACAGAGTGAGGACACCAGGGCAGGTCCATGCTCAGCTGGCTCACACTGTGGACCTTGAAATAGGTTCTATCACCCACATATACTGCATTTTTAGTGCATTCTTCTCCCCAAGTGACAAATACAGCATGTTCTCTCTCTTATGTGGAACCTAAGTTATTCATAGAAAGACAGACACATAGGTAGGTATCATATGTATATATATATGCATAGACAGACACATAGGTAGGTATCATATATATATATGCATAGACAGATACATAGGTAGATATCATTTGTATACATACATAAACAGACACACAGATATGTATCATATGTATACATGCATAGACAGACACACAGATAGGTATCATATATATACATGCATAGACAAACACACAGATAGGTATCATATGAATACATGCATAGACAGACACACAGAAAGGTATCATATGTATACATGCATGCACACAGTTATACAAAAGTAGAAAGGAGACTGACTGTTTGGGAAGAGAATGGTAAGGAGTATGGGGGTAGGAGGAGAGGATAATAGAAGTGGATTTGGTTAAAATACATAATATTCTTCAACAAAATATCATTATTAAACAAGTAGCTTTGTTAAATATATTTAATTATATATTAGCATATATACATCTGGTAATAAAAAGCGTTGAAGAAAATTGGTGGGGCTAGACAGATGGTTCAGCAATTAAAAGTGCTGCTGCTCTTCCAGAGGACCTAATTCTGTTCCCAACACCCATGTCAGACAGCTCACAACAGCCTGTGATTATAACTCCAACAAATCCAGCACCGTCTGCTGGCCTCTGGGGACACCTGCACATACATGGAAAATAGGTACCAACACACACGTATTTATTAAATAATTAAGTCTTTAAAAATTTTAAGAAGTTGGTTGCATGAACGATATCACCCTTAACTCTTGCATGATTTCTATGGTTTCCTTGTGCCCTTTCCTGCCTGAGTGCTGTTACCTGTGTGACAGGCTATAAGCACCAGAGGTCAGAAGTGGTTTTGTTTGTTCATTGATATATTGCAAGCATGTGTAACAGAGCCTAAAACAGACAGAAACTCAATATTTGTATTCATAGAACCGAATTGAAGACATTTAAATTGGTCTCAGAAGAAAGGGACAAAGCAGCTACAAAATGAGGGAGGAAAGGGATCTGAAGAGACCCAGAGCAGCGAATTAAAAAGGTGTTCATGTTTGCAAGGCTTGGTGAGGAGAGTCCACTAAAGAATTCTAAGAGGTGTTATGGGACCGGATTGCTGCCCCAGAGAAGCTTCGCTCTGCCTAGCATGTGAAGGACATGCTGGAAGAAGAATGGAGTGGTCTTTAGATGAGCAGACCAAGAAGACCCTGAGCCAATCACGGGGAAGGGGAGATCTGAACTAGGAAAGTGCCGGAACAGCGGAAGAGAACAAAAGTCTAATGGATGTTCAGGAAGTCGATTCAACTGGCCCTGGTAGCCAGATGATAGGACAGGCTGGGGTACTAGGTGTGGAGAAGCAGGGGAAGCCTCAGAAGACAGGAAATGGAGGTGCTGCTTGCAAAGTGGAGAGCAAGCTGGGCTTTCTTTCTCACAGCTATCCCTGGAAAGAGGCAGCATGGCTGACCTACAGCTCATGAATGTTTACTGTGAATGCATAGACAAGGGCAAGGAAAGGAGGAAGGATATGTGGTGCACATGGAGCTCAGAGGCTATATGCTCACCAGCCCTCCATGTTAGGAGCATTAAAAACACATGGCAGAGGCCAGGTGAGCAATGGCAGCTGCAGTCTTAGAGAAAGAGGACTCTACTGACATCTCATAACATGGGAGGGATGAGAAGAGTCTGGGAATCGTGGAAGAGCCATTAGAAAATGCAGTCAGCACCAGGAGAGAATTCATGTAAGGAGAAAGCAGGCACGAGGAAGAGACAGGGGAGAGAGCAGGGAAGAGTCAAGGCTCAGAAGTCAAGGGAGCAAGGAGAAGCCGTCCCACACCCAGGAAGATGGAGGCTGGATGGCACTGCTGTACAGCACAGAGGAGCAGAACAGTCCCTGCCAGCTCTATAGTGGGCAAATGCAGAAGCCAGACCACCGCACTGCACAGAAGCACCAGAGAAACAAGGCAGACACATTGTAACCACCATAGGTTTATCAGACCTGAGGGCGTTATAGAAATAGAGAAAACTGCTTCTTAAGACTGAGGTCAGAAAGGTCCCCATGCCTCCCATCCTCCCCAAGCCTCTAGGTCTCTTCATCTTTCCTCCCAAGCTTGACACTGGGTGCCTTAAGCGGCCCTATGCATGCGAAAGGAAGACAGAGTGAATGCATTTCCCTTCTTGTTAATTCCTAGTTCATGCTAGCAGGGCACCTTCACTACTGAAGTTCCCTGAGCTCTTTTTTCTGAACTGCCCATTTTTCTTTTCAAGGAAAACATAAAAACTAATTGTGCCTCATTTCTTAGAGAACGGGGAGGAAGCAAAGGTTGAATGTGCACGAGAGGTAGATGAGGAGCAGCAGATGAGATGCTCTGGGGTCACAAGGGTGGCTCTGCCCGACTCGCATACACTGTGACATGGATGTGCACACGGTGGCTCTGCATACATTCTTTCATATTCTGCAGACATCTTCTGGAGGGTTAGTTCCAGAACCCTTAAAGTTGAGGAAGGAGGAAAATAGAGCTCATTAAAAACCGGACACCACATTTGTTTGCTTATAAACAAACAGAGGTGCTTCCATTTCTAAAGCTCACGTGAGATGCCCAGCATACGACCTTGGACTCTCTCCATCTTTTTAACCCCTGGCCAAGCAAATATTCAGACCACAAATAATAAAAAGAGATTCCATCAGCACACAAAGACGTTTGAGTTTGAATGAGTCCTCTACTTTTAGATAAATCCTCTACTCAACACCCAGTGGTCTCCACTCTAGATAGATGAATCAATAACAAGTCAGGCCACAGCCCAAGTCCCAGAATCCAGCAACCAGAGTCCTCTCTCTAGGCCCATGTGTTGTTTATTCTTCACATCAAGGGAGGGCCAAGTGTGAGGAAGACTGCCTTGAAGGGCAAACAGTAGGGTGACGCTGTGGTCCTCCCTGGGATCATGGCACTCCTATTCTGCAGGGTGTCTGGTGGGTTGGGGTAGGTTTCGTGACGTCCCCAATGGGCTCTCCATAAATACATTACCTGAACCAGGGTAGAGTTTCACCTTCTCAACAGCCTGGGCTTCCCTCCACTGTGGTGTAGACCATATAGCCAAATAGTGCCAAATGGCTCTCAGGGCAAATAGGAGAAATGGGCACATGACCTGCCCATGTGGGTGGAGTCTGAGCTCTGCTCCTCTTCTCTAGCTGCAGGGCTTTCCCAGCTCCCCTGTGCTGAGCACAGGCCCTTGCTGTTATCTTTCTTTCCTGCTCAGCCTAGCTCTTGCACAGCATTTCATCACCGGATCCTGCTTTTCTCCTTTCTGTGTGTGTGTGTGTGTGTCTGTCTGTGCTTGCGTGCATGCGCATGTGTGTGTGCATGTGTGTGTGTGTGTGTGTGTGTGTGTGTGTGTGTTAGGCAGAGGTTAACACCAGGTGGTATCCTTAGATGCCATACTTACTGACCTGGAACTTGTAGAATAGACTAGACTGGCTGGTCTGGGAGAGTAAGGATTCCTGTCTCTGTCTCCCTAGTGCTGGGGTTACAAGCATGAGCCCCACTGCCTGACTTTTTAGGTGGGTTCTGGGGTTTGAATTCAGGTACCCATGCTTGCATGGTAAAGACTTCACCAACTGGATCCTCCTTTCCTTGGGAGTAGCTTGCATCATCTCCTGGATCAGGTCAACCCCCTCTCACTTTCCATAAGAGTTCATGGCATCTCACAGGCCTGAGACCGAACTATGTGCAGGCATTATTTGTGAATGGGTCTGCCCTCCTCTGGCCAAATGCTCCCAAGAAGCAGGGGCTGTGTGAAGCTCCACTATGTCTCTATTACTCTGCTGTACCAATGGCTGTATTTCTAGCACACAGTAGGGACCTTTACTATTTGGTTTGGTGTCACTGGCTTGTTTTGCATGAGGTCAAACCCCAATGTGTCACTGTAAGCAAATGGCTCCAGTGACACCAGGGGAAATATCCAACTTGGACAAGCCAAGAAACATAGCAAGTTGTAACACTGCTGGATAGAATCAAACAGGTGTGAGAAGGTTCTTGTGTCGAGCTTTCTGCAAGGTGCTGATCCCATCTTTCTACACCACCCCTCAAGCTTCCGCCATCATCCTTAGAAAGTTCTGCTGCTTAAAGTGATCAAGATACAAAACACTTCCTGGCTGCCACGAGGTAAGCATGAGCTTCGTGCCAGACAGGTCTCCAATGCGAGCTGTCTTGGAAACGGGGTGTCTGAAAACAACCCCTGGTTCCACTGGCTTTGGTGTCTTTCATTTTCATCATTTTGTTTTTTGTCCCTGCTTTAATTTAAAGAAACAAAACAAAACCTTCTCCCACAAAGCATTGTAATAGCCACATTCAAAGCAAAGGTGAGAGAACAGATCCACAAGGATTCCAAGGGGTCCTGGTGTCACCACACATAAGTCACCTCATGCTGTAGACCCCCGGAGTTTCCCGGGAATGGTGACGAGTGAGTACCTTGGGAGATACCCAAGGCCAGAAGCCAGCATGGCCTAGCTGATCTGCCTCTAATTCTCGTCATCTGGCCCACTCTCCTCGCCTCTCTGTGCCAGGCACTGTGTTGGAGGCTGGGACACAGCGCTCTACAAGGGCAGCCATGGAAGCCATGCCCACAGAACTTATGGCTGAGATGGAGGAGACAGCACGAATCAGATTGCCACACAAATCTGAGATTGCTCTTGCTGCTTGCATTTTATCAGAAAAGTTTATGGTGTTTTAAGGAGCCCCAGTGGAGGCCCATGGACCGATCTAGATGTCCAGAGCCCTCCAGAACACACATGCCGGAGGTGTTATCCTGTCAAACAGGAGAGGCAATGCCTTCGTGATGACAGCTCGTGTGCAAAGACCCTGTGGTAAAAGGCAAGCATGAGGCTCTGAAAGGGAGCCACTGAGGTAAGGGTGGTTCCCTGCTTAGAAAACATGTCCTTATTCCTGAGCCAGAGAAAAGCAATACCTTCCTCTCACCTCTCAGCTGCCTATGTCTCTTCACAGTTTCCATCTAATCCCTTTCAATAATTCTTTGGCTGCTAATCAGAGGAAAGTGCTAATTACCTTCTTAGTGATGCCTGCTTCTCTGCCACCACATGAGCCTCTCCCCCCGCCCTCAGGAATACTGCTGTCTGTTATGGTGGCCCTGTGTGCCCCCCCTCCGGAATACTCCTGTTTGTAATGGTGGCCCTGTGTCCCCCCCTCCGGAATACTCCTGTCTGTAATGGTGGCCCTGTGTCCCCCCCGTCCCCCGCTTAGGAATACTCCTGTCTGTTATGGTGGCCCTGTGTGCTCCCAGCCAGGTGGACCAGGACCTTCTCAGGCCACTGCCCACTGATGTAAGGGGGCTCAGCCATGGAGGGCAGATGCAGGACAGAGCTGAGGCCGGTGGCTTCTTTCACTGAGCCACTGTCCCTACAGGCCAGTGGGTTCTTTTGAGGATACCTCATCTTCCTACTTTCCTTTGTGAGGTTGGTCGTAACTCCCTTCGAGAGAAGAAACCAAGAGCCACATCCAAGCCCACAGCTGCGCTCTGCACACATCTGGCAGCGACGGGCAGAACTGCAGCAGGTGCAAACCTGAGTGCCCACCTCCTTGAAATATTGTGGGAACAATGCCAACACACTGTGTTTGGTGGTGGGGCCAGAGTCCCCACCCACAGCATAGGCCAGGGGCAGGGTGTTGCCTCGACTCGGCTTCCACAGAATGATTTAACAGCACTAGAGTTACCTGTGACACTTGTGAGATTAAGCAACCCAGACAAGCTCATTGGGTTATCTCCAAACCCTAACTGGTATATGTCCTTCAGAGCTGGGCAGCGTGGCATTGCCTTCCATTTTTCTAGAGGCTTCCAGAAGCCTCCTCTGAGACTATAGAGCAACCCCCATGGGTAGCACTTGTGAAGACCTCCCCAAGGGCGAACGGGCTTATTCTGTGTACTCACTGCCTTTGACATGCTTTTCTTTCCTCTCGCTTATTCCAGGAAAGAAGTAGTGACAACGTGCCCCAGGGTCAAGCTCTGCTGTCTACAAATTGGGTGACTTTGGGGAGTTACTTAGCCTTTCCATGTCTCCACACAAATTGAGTTAAAAACGGTATCTTCTGCTTAAGTGATTGAGGATTAAAGATGAGGTGCAGTGTTCCCCCAACACATTTAATCTAGTCAGTTGAGTTCTGGTTTTGTTTTGTTTTTGAAACAGGGTCTCATGAACCCCATTCTACATAGTTGAGGCTGACCGTGACCACCAGATTCTTCTCTCTCTGCCTCCAAAGGGCTGTAACTACAGACAGGTGTCACCACACCGAGCCCAAATTTTCCTTACTGTGGGGACAATGAATACAGCCAGTTCACCCTCAACGTGCTCTGATCCTGCACTTGTCATAGGATCATGGTCCGCTCTGCCTGATTAACAATGTTGAACCTCAAAGCCCACTTCCTGTGATTAAAGACAGGGATTCCTGACCTGGAACTAGCTCTGTAGACCAGGTTGGCCTCGAACTCACAGAGATCCGCCTGCCTCTGCCTCCCAAGTGCTGGTATTAAAGGTGTGCACCACCACTGTCCAGCTAAAGCCCAACTCCTGTTGGCAGGTCCTCACCACCACCACAATCACACATACACACATGCACACACAGTTCAGTGCATTTCCACACCTCTACCCACAGTATCGATCTGGTATAGGTCTGAGGTGTGTACCCACAGTATTGACCGGGTATAGGTCTGAGGTGTGTACCCACAGTATTGATCGGGTATAGGTCTGAGATGTGTACCCACAGTATTGATCGGGTATAGGTCTGAGGTGGGTACCCACAGTATTGATCGAGTATAGGTCTGAGATGGGTACCCACAGTATTGATCGGGTATAGGTCTGAGGTGGGTACCAGGAATGTTTTGTTTGCTCCTGTGTTAGTTGGAGCAGGTCTCTGCAGTTCAGACTGTCTTTGAACTTACCACGTGAGCCTGTAGGTTTAGGGTTGCTGATGGGGGCATGAGTGAGGCAGCACTTGTAAGGGCCCGAACCTTACCAGTGGCTGTCACTGAAGAAAATCTCGCTCCCTCCCCAAAGCAGCCACTGACTCACAACAGTTCCGGATCTTCCTGCCTCCATCCCGAGTGCTGAGGTGACAAACGCACCCCTGGGTCCCGCGGGACTCTGTAAGTGCCAATAAATGGTAGCATCTACTGCCCCCACGGACTCCTACCCAACTCCAATAGGGGCTTGCTCACAAGTGAATCTGTGATGCTGGGTCTACAGCTGTGGATCAATATTTATGGGATGAGTGAATGAACACAGAGACAGAGGCATGAGAAAGGCACAGGGAACAGAATGGGTGCCAATTTATGTCGGTTCAGACAACTACTTGGCTTCTCCCCACTGCACACTGTTTGACATCATCCTTCCCTCAAGACTCTCAGCAACTGCCGGGGGCCTCTGCATAAATCTCTCATCCATTTAAATTCGGGCTTTAAAGGGAGCGTTTGGGGTGTTCACATGTGTCTGCATGCTCATATGTGTGCAAATACACATGTGTGTGTGTGCACATGTGTGTTCAGGTAGAGGCCAGAAGTCAACCTTGGGTGTCGTTTCTCAGATCCCATTCACCTTTTGCAGTGACTGGTCTAAGCTGGCTAGCTAGTGAGCCTCCAAGAATCCTCCCATCTCCACTTCCAAAGCGCTGGGGTTCTAAGCACACACCAGCACATTGAGCATTTTAACTGGGTTCTGGGGCTGGTCCCCAGGTCCTCATGCTTGCCAGGTGAGCACTTCATGGACTAAGCCCTCTTCCCAGTTTTGGAAAGCACAAAGATGAGTGATGCTGGAAAGCAGAGATCAGGCTGGGTTCACATTCATGTACCGCCCTGAAATCAACCTCAGGTCCGAAACCCCTGGAAAACATCCCCCACCTGTGAGTTAAGGAGCAGCTTTATCGTCTGCCTCAGGCCCTCCCACCAGCTGCCACCTCTGGCCCCGGGTGAAACAAGGTGGCAGTTTGTCCTCTCGTACTCTCTCACCCTCCCAGTGAGAGCTCAGAGTGGGTTTGATGGCTCTTCCTGGCTGGAAATCAAGTTCTGACCCTCAGTTTCGAGTCCCCCCAACCCACTTGCACAGCGAGCCTCATGAGTATGTTGACAGGAAACCCATCCTCTGCCTCCTCGCCCGGGGTGATGTGTTCAGCCCTTGCTGTCTGTGCTTGGCTGCCCAGGCTTCCTGCTGAGCCAAAGCAAGGGGCTTAAGGAATCTGCAGAGAACTGCTGTTTTAGTGATTTGGTTCTCTTACTAATTAAAAAGTAACCCAGCAGCAGCAGGGCTAGGAGTCTATTTGAGGCCCATGACCCAGCAACACTAATACTTTAAGGCAGAGATGGTACCCCATGCACATTGAGACTCAAGGAAGCCAAGTCAGGGAGGAGAGAGTAGAACCTGATGGAAAATAACGTGAGCTCTGCACAGCGCTTGGTGTTTGGCAGGAGCTCACCGAACACTGCCCACAGTGCACAACATCAGGTATCAGCTGGATGGAATAGAGCACAGCCACCGAGCATAACGTGGCTTCGGGGGAAGGGGAAACATTTTGTTCAGTGGTGTAGCTGCTGGCAAGGTGCTCCTGGAAACAGCTTCTCACCCTTTTCCTGTAAGCAGCCCTAATTAAGCTCATTGGGCCACCAAAAATAAATTAAGACAGGACAGTAAAAGGGGGACTGGTTGGAAAGAGGAAGGGGTCGTCAGGAGTGGAAAGGGAACAGGAGAGGGTCAGGGGTGAATATGATCAAAATACATTATATGCATTGTGAGACTGTCATAATGAAACCTATTATGTATGACTAATAGATGCTTATAGACATTTTCTCTGAAGTTTCATGGGCTAAGGTATAATTTTGTACGCGCTGTAATTATAACTATGTCAAACAAAGAAACAGAAAACCATACACAGAAACTAATGCAGACAGGTAACATACTCCAGAATCTGAAGAGTGGCTATGCTTTGGTAGAAGGACAGTGTGACCCCCTGTGTTGTGATTTCTCCTTTACGCATTTCTCTGTTTCTCCAGTGTCCTATAGTTTACCTGTGTTTCCTTTACAAGGAAAAATCAATCACCATTGAGAATGGATGGCTCACAGACAGCTGAGCAGGCAGGTGAACAGATGGTTGCAGTCAAGCAGACCCTCAATTATTAATCATATCAACTACGTCCAACAGGTAACTTCTTTAGCACCGCATTATTGATTTATATATTAGAGTTCACAGTGCTTACAACTCAAGCTAGCATTTCTGTTATCATTTCAGTTGTGTGAGATACAAGATGTACAATGTTCAGCACTGTAGTGCCCATAGACAGTAAGGCTCCATGAGAGGTCTAACACCCAGTAATCATTACAGAAGCATTTGCCTGTGGACTCATTGACTTAATCTTTTATTGAGCCTCATCAACCTACTAGAAGCTCCCTCTCACTGAAACTCTAGGCTTCTGAAACTTCCAAGAAGACATTTTGAGCCTGAATCACCAGGTATGGCTCATATGTAAATGAAGATCCCTAATGCAGTGGTCACTCGCAGTCTACACAAGGACTACATCTAGATGGGAGAGCAGAGACACTAGATGGAAAAGCATAGAAATAGAGAGCTCTCTATACCCAGTGTGATGAGCGACCCTCAAAATGCCAGCACAAAGGTCACACCTATATAGCCCTATATACAATGGAGCAGAATGAAAATGTTACATGATATTCAAGATCAGGCAAAATGAATCAATAGTAAATTCACAATAGCAGGGTACTAGGAATGTATGCTTGACCTGGGTGGTCCCAGGGCTGTGCACTTGACATTCATGCATGACATCATATGCAAGTTACAGATTACTGAAGTGTGGGTAGAGGTTTGTAGATAGTTACTACAGGTGTGTGAGCCCTCAGTCCTATGGGTATAGTTATAGAGAGGATGTCATCTACTAATTCCTCCACTCAACGGGTATTTATAGTCTATCTACAATGCGTCATGCACTATTCCGGGCACTGTAATGCAGCCATGATGCATGAAGCCCCTGTGGGCTGGCCTTTGAAAAAGGATGATTGCTGTGCAAGAAGACGGGTGGTGGTAGAGTTCAGTCTAAGAGAAGATGCCCTCAAAGTCAGCACACGCTCTTCAGCATTCTACATCCATTCTCTATGAAAATGAAAACAGTAACGACAACTCACTTGAATAGTAAAGATGACAGTAAAAGGGGGCAATCTGTTGGACTTAGCTGATGCATTTATTATGAGAGGAAGCCATTAATGGAGAGTACGCCATAAGTATTGTGCTGCGCTTATAGATGCCCTGGGAGTACAAGACCAAGGGACTATGCTTCCTGACTGCAAATGTGGTTCTGACACCAATGGTCCCATCTGATAAATAGGTGACCTTGAGCAAAGAGTCAGCCTTGAGCTCATTTTCCTGAGTATATGACTGAGGATGACTTGGTGAGGTCAGCCATGATGTGTTAATTCTCTACAGTTGCCATTAAAAAAAATTGTCCACTGACTTGGTGGTGCCTCAAACAATATCTGTTTTTATTATCTCATATCGTGGCTCAGAAGTGTGAACTAAAGAGATTTTAATCTCAGGAAGACTAAAATCAAGGTGGTGGCAGGGTTGTACTCCTTTTTGAGGCTCCAAGGAACAACTTCCGTGTGTTTCCAGCTGAGAAGCCACCTCCACTCCTTGGCTCATTGGCCCCTGAGTCTGTCTGCAAAGCCAGTGCTGCTGCAAACCTGGCCGTTCTTCTGTCTTCATAGCTTTCTCCGATGGAAGTCTGGAAAGTCTCCCTGCTCTTGAATATTCATGGGCTGTCCTTACACAATTCCTTTTGTTACAAGGCCCTGAACCTTAACCAGAACCACAAAGTCCCATTTACCATGTAAAGTAACGCATTTACAGATTCCAGAGGTGAGCACCTGGATGCCTTTAAAGACCATCATTCTTCAAAGCATGTGTGCATGATATTACTTCATGCAATGCCTGGTTTATACTCTGCATTTAATAGTTATTCATGATACTGCTGCTGCTATCCTATGAAGAGTGTAAGAAGGGGATGTCAAACCTCGGGCCCCAGGAGGCATGGAAATGTGAGTCAAATTAGTTGGAAACTTGGGAATGAATGTTCAGGGCTTAAGGAATTCCTCCAAAAGATACACAGAGTTCTGCTTAAGTACAAGTTTCCAATAAACAAGACTTCCTGGCTAAGTACTGTCTGCTGCGTCCTTCCACCCTGGCAGCACTGCCCTTGCATCAGGTTTCAGCATTTCCATCCCAACAACTAGAACAGATTTCTCTCCCAGCCCCATGTGCCATATAACCAGCTGGTCTGGTCTGACTCATAAATGGCTATAGCCTGGTTGTGGGTGAGGAGAACTCTATAAACCATTTGTAAAGAACTCCAGGCAACTGGTGGGATGGAATCAGAAATGTTCCCAAAAGTTGCCTCAACTTCACTAAGAACTGGGTAGTCGGGGAAGCCAGGAAGTAGAACACAGAGTGTTAGCTTGGCTGTGGAATAGACTCCAGAGAAGGCAAATCACACAACCCCCATTTAAAGCACAACCTAGAGTAAATTGTAACCCATGTAATAATTATCCCCACACTAGATAGACTTGAGAGGTGTGAGGAAGGATCTTTCCATGAAGCCACCACTCAACCTCTGATGCCTGCTCAGATTCTGGCAAATATCTATGACCCAAGAAAAGGTATTGAGTTAAAGAATGAACGAACAAACAAATGAATGAACATTAACGAAAAAGCACCAACTGGTAGGACAATATGCAAACCAAATCCACAATGGTGAGAAGGTATGAAACCATGAATGGATGGTATGAAAATCAAACCCACTATGATTAAAGATGTGCAAACTGGGATTACAATGATAGAAATGTCCACAGACTTGGACCTCTGTGATGGCTTATAGTCAAACAAGTGTCACAAGGACAGGAAAGCATGCAAGCCAGGATCATCATGATAGGAACATACACAACTAGGCCACAGCCAAGGGTAAGGCTTAGATCCTAAGGCACAGTTAGATGATCCATACTCAGAGCACAGCCATACATTTCCTGGGTATCTTGATTGTGGCTGATTTTGTGTGACAACATTAGTGTGTGGGGCCCCTTGGTTTGATAAGTATAAACTGTCTACCATCTGACCCTTCATATAGAATATTTGCCAACCTGGTAGTTCATCAAAACCATCTTCTGACCTTTTCAACATGTTGGGTTGCTGGGCCCATGATATAGAATTTGAACTGGCTTTCCCAGGGTTGAGACCCCTTGGAATAAGAGAATCAATCCAATTTTACCAGGACCAGGTTCTCCACCTTTGGGTTGAAGCAGTTTCAAGAAGATCTTGTTAAAATGCAGCTCCAGACGTAGAGTTTCTGATTCAGTAGAACTGAGGGTGTGCACATTTGGCCACACTTCACACGATGCTGATGCTGTTCATCCAGGGGCCAACAGTCAGAGAATCATGGCACAGGTTTCTCAGCACCCAAGATTCAAGCAATAGATTCTGAATAACTAGTTTCACATTCAGAATTTCAAATTCCTCCTGCAATTCTGTGTCCATAAAGAATATGGATTATGTGGGTTTTGTGGGTATAAACCTCTCAGGACTATGGGTGAAATTCTTTTTAAACGATTATTTTTTAGTTTATATTTTACACATGTGTACATGTGTGCTTGTTTGCTGCACACAGATCCCCTAGAGCTAGAGTTACAGGCAATTGTGAACTACAAAACCCAGGTGCTGAGAACCAAAAACTGGTCCTCTGAGCCATCACCCCATGGCCTGAAATTCTTCAACACGGTGTCTTATCACCTCCAAACTTGATCTTTAGTTTTAAGCTCAACACCAGGACAAGTCTCCAGGGAGGCACTATTGTTGAAATGGGATCCTCACTCCCAGTTCTCAGGAGAAGGGGCTCACAGGAGCTGAGGACAAAGTTCCGTGCATCTCCCCTCTGCTCCTCCTGCCTGTTTGAAGATGCTCTCTCCAAGCCTTACTTTTTCCTTCTTTTTCTCTCCCATGGCAAGTGCTGGTTTGCATGTAATGAGGTTTATACTTGGCATCAAGCAAACCCTAGTCTTTCCTTCCCCCAAAAGATATCCTCTGTAGCAAGGTTCTCTCTCCCAGAACACAATAAGTCATCAGTCTTGCATGCCTGAGCCAAGAACAGCCAGCGCATGTTTCTCATCTAAAAACTGCTCCTTATCAGCAGTTTTTAGACCTCACCACCACCATATCCTTCAAACCCTTCCAACAGAGACACAAGGCAAGCCATATAGGTCATGTAACATTTTCTAGCAACTATGTTTCAAAAAGTAAAACCACATTGAAATTAACTTTAACAATGTAACTTCAGATCAGTTATTCTAGTTCCATTTAAAAGTATAATCAATATGAAACCAATTATTGATATTTAATTCTAAATCTGAAATCCAATATAAAGCTGATATTTGTGGCACATTTCAACCCAGACCAACCATAATACTTCAATGACTCAAAGACCATTCTTGGTCTATGGCCATTTTGTTTTTTTATAGTGTCCCCTGTCCATGGTGCTGTTTGGAAAGGGTATGAAGCCTTTAGGAAATGAAGCCTTGCTGGAAAAAGTACATCACTGGGAGTGAACTTCGAGGTCTCCCAGCCCTGGCCCTGCTTCCTGCTCCATCCTTATACTTTCTGTGCAGATAAAATATGATCTCCCTGGCCCTGCTCTAGCTGCTGTGCTTCCCCACCACGGTGTACTGAATCTTCTTCTTTATGTTGCTTGGCCATGGCATTTATTGTTGCACGAGAGAAGTAACTAATACAGTGGCCCCTATGTTCCCTAGCACAGATCAAGGTCAAGATGGCCTCCTGGAAGTCAGGTCCACTGGGTCATTTATGGACCTGGTGCTACTTTATCTTTCTGATGGTCAGCTATGTTTTCCCCTGACCACTCTTCCACTGCTTTCTGAAATACTTACTCTCTATGCTTTGTCCTTTTCCTTGTT
The DNA here is from genome assembly GCA_004026605.1 of Ondatra zibethicus. Taxonomy (NCBI): domain Eukaryota; kingdom Metazoa; phylum Chordata; class Mammalia; order Rodentia; family Cricetidae; genus Ondatra; species Ondatra zibethicus. Next base: position 40,223 of record PVIU01002322.1, read on the forward strand.
TTTGATCACATTCATGCCTCCCAAAACCCACTTTTGGGGGCTGATCAGTCCCAAGGTCTTCTATTGCAAAGAATGGAATATTTTGCATCACTCTGTAAACCAATGAAAACCATCAAAAACTAAAACAGATCTTAGGACCCACCTCAACCTGTTCGGTAAATGAGCCCCTGATCTACCGGCCACCTAGACTAAGCACCCTTGTCTTTAGCAGTGATCACAACCTACCAGGAGACATTCAGCAGTGCCTGGAGACACACTGAGTTGTCCAAACTATAAAAGAGGTGAGCATGACGAATATGGAATGAGTCCTTGGGTCTAGAGATGCTGCTAAACATCTCATAATGCGCAAGCAACTCCAAGAAAAGGTTGTTCACTGTTAAGAAATTCTACCTTCAATCCTTCACAACATCAGGACCACCTGCAAAACTAACAGGCATACCTATTCTTGGGCCTCCTTCCAAACTTACTGAATTAGAATTTCCTGGAATAGGGTCCTGAATTGGTGTTTCAACATAATCTTCACAGATTTTTCTTCTGTTTGTGTGCGTGCGCGTGCGTGTATGTCTAAGAGAGTGGTTGCATGCATGTTGTGGTGCATCTATGAAGGTCAGAGGACAATCTCAGGTTTCAGTTCTCAACTTCTCCCTTGTATGAAACAAGGTCTCATCGCCACTGTGCACACAAGGCTAGGTCCTGGGGATTCTCCTGTCCCTCCCTCCTGGTAGGAGCACTTGAGGTACACACGCTCGTACCCTGTCCAGTTCTTACATGGGTTCTAGGAACCTGAACTTGAGTCCTCACGCTTGCCCTCCACATGACTCTTAACGCACACTAAAGTCTAGAAGTTGCACCTCTAGAGCCTCCTCGACAACAAAGGAACCAAATGTATTTCTGCTCTATTCCAAACAAGTCCAGCTTAAAACAGAAAATACAACTCAAGTTTCAAGTTCAAATAAACATTTGATCTCAGCCTTCATGGAGCAACTTCGTGGGATTTTAACTTGCAGTTTCCCTTTAACAAAACTATCCTAGAGACAACCAGCCTGTGAAGTCCATGGTCCAACACAACGCCTTTAGTGAGCTCTCTATGCCTTTCTGTTCTGCTCAGAGCTTATTTCTTCACATTTAAATCTAGGAAACAGAGCAGAGCTTGCTATACTGTGCACTAGAGAGACAACACCCCAGAAAAATCCTCAAGACTTCTTTTGTTAAGCTCACTTTGTATTTTAAAATGTGAAAGGAAGTGGCTCTTGAGGTGCAGGGATAAAGGTATAACTGGATATACCACAGAAGAGAGGCCCTGAGGATTATTTAGTTACTTGGGAGTCTGAGAAAGATTTAACTTAGAAGGAGACAAATCTGGAAACCAGTTCTAGTTCTGCCTCAGCAAATTGCCTGAGGTTTTTAAAAGACCACTCCAGTTAAAGAACTTACTTATTAAGCGTCTCTGATAAGCAAAGCCTGAAGTCAGACACTGGGAATGTGTGAAGTAAACAAAACCCCAGCCTCAAGGATATTACAACCCAAAGGACCCCTCACAGGATGCATCAAATATGGTCCTTTCCCCTGAGAAATCCAGACTAGTTGGTTTAAAAAACAAAAAACAAATCAATCTGAAAGTAGAGGCAAGGTGTGGTGAACACTAGTGTATGCAGAATTCTCTAGAATGTGAAAAGTCCATTCATCCTGGAGATACAGACTTTCAGGAAACGTAAGGGGTTGTACTGAAAAATTTTGAGAGAAGAAAGTCCGAAGAGAAAGGAACAGCCAGAAGACTGTCTCAAAGATCCAGCAGAGAGATGAGGCAGGTGTGACTAAGGGCCAAAGGAGGAGCCAAATTAGTCCAAAGTAGTCTGAGGGAGCTACAGGGCTCAGGAGAAGCTGCATTTCACTTCCTCCTTCCTAATTCTTCCCAATTTGGATTGCTTTTGCTTTTTTTCTTGCCCAGCTGCTCTGGCTAGAACTTCTCAGCAGGAAGAATGGGTGTTTGTGTCCTGTTCCTGAACACAGAGCTAAGCTCTCAATTTTCACCATCCAGTGGCATTAGTTGTCACATACAGTCTTGGTCACAGAGCATGGCATTCCTTCCATAGCACGACTCTGTGAACATGCAACTAGCATTTGCATGTGTTGAGAGGATCATTTGAAAAAGATTTGCAAAAATTTCAATTGCAAAAATCTTCAATTGCTGCATTAAGTGACAGCAAAGTGAAAGGCAGAGGTTCTCAAAATGGGCTGTGTAAAAAACAGGACCACCTAAAGATACGAACAGACGGGCAGTCAATCAAGACACACCACACAGCCAGTCAGCATGGTCAGGCTAGAGCGCCTCTGTCAGCATCAGATAAAACTGAGCTGAGGTCAAAAAGGATCTTCATCACAATGAAGAACAAGGGGGGGTCAGACACCAGAAAGACACAGCAGACATAACTGTAAGTTTAGTTACAGAACTAGTATGATGAAATTGAGAGGAGACGTGGGTAAGCCCCAGTTGCCGCTCCTCTTGGACCCCACTCACAGATGTTTGCTATCATTTATTAGTAATCTATAAATCAACTCACTTTTAAAATGCAATTAAAGTATTCAAGAGGAATTTTATTTCTCACATAAAAAGGAAGCTTTAGCAGTTCCATAAATAATGACATAAAAATAAAACAAACCATATTATTTAAGCCTAGCTGGACACCATGGCATGCCTACTGTGTGACTCTGTGTTTTCTACAACTACAGCTGTGTGCCACCGGCCAACATTCCTAGTGTGTGACTCTGTGTTCTCTACAACTACAGCTGTGTACCACCGGCCAACATTCCTAGTGCTTTAGGTGGCAAGCATTCTATATTCTTGGAAATACAGATATAGCTCAAATCTCAGACATGCAAAGGAATTTACTAACTGATCACACATCACAAAATAAGATACTGCCAGAATTCAAGGTAGAGTGTTCCTTCCTCCACACAGTTGAGTTTCCTACCAGTAGTGAGAATGGGACCGCGTCCAGGTTGATGCTTAGAACCCAGTGAAAATCATAAACTGTGGGGTCCTGAGCCAACTCAAAGAATCAGGTGTGCTGGGTGCCACCCACAGCCATGACTATAGCACCAAGATTGTGCTGTTTTTTTTTTAACAGGGCTGATGTCATCATTTGCATTACAGAAGAACAGTAGCCAGCCCCACAATACCAGGATTGGAATCACAGGAAGGCATGCTCCCCGCTCCCCATAGAATGATGCATGTCCTCTGAGCCATCCGGCTGGCAAGACTTGTAGATTTATTCCTCAGAGGGAAGCCACTATCCATCAAGTGGCCAGCCTGACTCCACATCGGGTGACAAATGAAATCTGGGAAGCAAGGCTTATCAGGCAAAGGCTGCCACACTTGTGGAATACAAAACAGTTCCTTTTGCTGTAATCGCCTCACGGCTATAAATGCAGTTCATAGAAGATCAGAGACAGGACAGCCAAGAATAACTTTGGTTCTATCTCTACCAGTAAACAGAGTAAACTCTCCATCTTCCCACAATGATCATGGTGATTAATTTATTCTAATTTAAAATTTTGATTTATTCATGTTTTATTTTGTGGGTGTTGAGTGGATGGGTACACATGTCATGGTGCATGAGGAGGTCAGGCAACAACTTGTTGGTGTTAGTTCTGTCTTTCCAACATGTAGGTTCCAAGCATCAAACTTGGGTCATCAGGCTTGGTAACAAATGCCCCTGCCCACTGAGCCCTCTTGCTGGTCCTATGATGATGCGTATAAATTCATCAGGTCAGCCAGCTTGCTCCATGGCCCTCACCTGACACAAACCCAGCATGTAAACCATCAGTGCCTCAAATCAAACAAATCTGGAAATGAATATCAGATCTTTTATTTCCTGACTGAGTAACTGGCAACCAGCTATTTAAGACTCTAGACCTACTGAAATCAAGTAGATCATATTTACATCCTAAATAAGATAAGTACAATATTAGTTAATTTTATCACATGACCTTTGCTCTCCATTCTCTGGTGAGTCTTTCATGAGCCTTGGAGTATGTATGTGGGATACAAAGAAGTGCTCTGGGGGCAGAGAGACAGCTCAGTGGTTAAGAATTCACACTGCTCTTGCAGAGGAAATATTTTCTGTCAGCTTACAACTCCCTGTAACTTCCAGCTTTAGGGGATCCCACAACCTCTTTTAATTCTAACATACCAGAACACATACAGAAGCACAAACACAAACTCTAGTATACCAGAACATGCATGCACATACACACAGAGGGAGAGAAACACAAATACACATCATTAAAAGTAATAAGATAAATATTTTGAAATATATTCTGTGCTCCTGCTAGACGGTCAGCAAAATGACCACTCTAAAAACAAGGACCAAAGCTCAAGCGGCCATGAACCACAGTACATATTTATGCAATTCTGCCACAAATCTTTTAACACACACATGAATGTGCCTCACTCTCTACACCCCATGAACACAACACACACTTACACTCAGTGGGCTGATTTCCTTGGGGAAGTACACTTGAGTGAATACCTTATTCTATATCTTAACTCCACACAGGTCAAAATTATTATCCTATTCACAGGACAGTCTCCGTCAGGTCCATCTTGAAGCAGAACAGCAAAGGCGAAGGTGAAAGGGCTTCATCAAGAAGAAGCCAGTGCTGATCTGAAGCACAGGGGCACGGAGTGAGGGCCGGGACGTGGAGTGAGGGCCAGGATGTGGAGTGAGGGCTGGGACACCAGTTCTGCTGCCCTTTGCTGAGAGAGTCTGGACACATTTTTTACCCTTCTGATATTTTCCTATGTGTGAGAGGAGGTGGGTAGTTGGACACGCTCCTGAGACCCTTCAAAGCTCTCACACATGTAAAGGCACTTTGATAGCTACGAAAAAGGCAGTGTCTGGCCACTGTCAAAGGCAAGCCAGAGCTGGCTTTTGGTATGCATGTAGAAGCTGTGTGATTTGAGAGCACAGAGCCTTAGGGCCTGGCTTCAGCTGAGCCTCGATTTGATCATTTGTGAAGAGTGGTGATAATTCTTAATTCTCTCTCTCTCTCTCTCTCTCTCTCTCTCTCTCTCTCTCTCTCTCTCTCTGTGTGTGTGTGTGTGTGTGTGTGTGTGTGTGTGTGTGTGTGTGTGTGTGTTGGTTGTGTTGGTACACATGCGTTCACTTAGTTTTTGAAACAGCAAACTCAGCGATGCCTCTGCCTCTGCCATCCCCGTCCTGGAACTACAATGGTACACCAGCACACCTGACTATTTACATAGGTTCTGGGAACCAAATTCAAGTCCTCGTGTTTGCATGGTAGGTGCTTTACTGACTAAGCCATCCCCCAGCCCTCCTGCTGGATTTCCGTATGGATACTGCTCATTATCTAGTCCGAAGCCGCCATCTTCCTCCACTGCTGACTGTCCCTCACCCAGCAGGGCTTTCCTCTCCAGGAGACTGAGTTTCTCCCACTTGTTCACTAGGGTCAAGTTCATTGTAAAATCCTTTTCTTCCTAACAGAAGGAAATTTCCCCCCAGGAGGCTTCCCATTCTGTCTCCCTTAGAATACCCAGGAAGCAACTACTGGCACCCTGAGATGAAACCTGATACATTCTGTTCTACCAGATCCAGAGTGGTGTCTTAACGGACTGTTCTAATGGTGTCAGTCAGGTCTGGTTCTGCATCTCGAATGGCAGGTTGCTTGGGCAGACAGAGGGAGAGCAGCAGATGGGCGTGGCAGTGAGTCCTGCTCTGTGCCCACAGACACTTCTGAGGATCACATTGCCTCTTCCCACGCCAGAGCCCGGGAAGAACTCCTGTTGTAACTTAGTGGAGCACGTGGTACTTTGCCTCTCTCTTCAGTCTAAGTCCCAAACCCTGATCACAGCAAGCAACTCTCCAAGTGATTCCTCTGGTTGTGAGGGAAGTTAGGGCGGAAGAGACTAAATCTGTAACTAGCTCATCTTCTGCTTGAAGGCAACCCCAGATCTGGAGTGTGATCCATGCTTCTCTTCTGTGGCTTACTAGCATGACCTGAGAAGTGGTCCCCATTGTCCCAGATGTGCAAAGGGAAGAATGGTAACAACAGATTCCCAGGTGGTTATCTGAAAGCAAAACCTAGATCCTACCCTTTGGGCCACAGTCTCTCGTGTTCATCACAGTCTGAGCACAGTTGGTCTCCATGTTTTCCCTACTGAAATCATTTTCCTTCTGCCTCGGCTTCTTTGCCATGGCTGCCCCCTGCACCTGGAGTGCGTCTCCCTTAGCTCTTCCCAGTGTTAGAAGTGCCTTCTTGTCCTTCCCAGTCATCTAAGCGGCACACACTCTGTGAGGCCCTCTTGCCTAAGACAGGGGCGGGGCTTCACAGCTCTGCTGAACTTTTTCTTTTCGTGTTTTTCCAAGTCTGTAATCTGGGGTGCTAAGATAGCCAGGTAGTTACAGACCCAGACTCGGAATCTGTAAATGGTGTGTTTATGTGTGTCTTGGTGTCTTCTTTCACTGGGGTGTTGATTAGAATTCAGTCTTTTTCCACCCATGCTCATCTTCTGGTATAATGCCTGCCATTCAAGCATCTGAGAAATACGCACTGAGTGAATTAATTTAGTGGAAACACTTAGGAACTAGGAATCTCTGTATACATAGAAACCTTTATATACTTAATATTCACATATGATAACAGTATATATACATATGTAGGGTGTGTGTGTGTGTGTGTGTGTGTGTGTGTGTGTGTGTGTGTGTGTGTGTTGGCATCAATAAGAAATGTCCACTCTGTCCCTCTGGATCTGTGAGTGAAAATCAATCCTTATCCTTTGAGTTGTTTCTGTTAGGTGTTTTATCACAGTGATGAGAAAAAAAACTAAGAATATACATCTAAGATACATGATGCACTTTAAATATATAAAAAAAGTGAAGTTATCACTCATTCGGACAATATGGGGTCATCCTCTCATTCTCCATAAAACCAGAGAACATTTCACCCTGCATTCCTCAGAGTCCACTTAAAGACCGAAAAGGAATTGGCATGGGTCCAAATTTAAAAGCTCCCAAAGACACTGAAAGAACAAGAAGACAGAACACGAAACCATTACCAGACTAAAATCAGTAAATACTGCCTGTGCTGTGTAAGTTTAACCTCCTGACTGTGTGGATTACCCTTCTGTGGTGTCCAGGGGGCCTTGCCAAGCTGTTCCAGGGCTCCCAACATGGCTTGAGAGGAACTGGGTTAAAAGCCATTTACCAGACTAAATCATAAGCAGTTCGATAGTTACAGAATCTTAGGTCCCTATATCTTCTTTTTAACATTTACCTATTTGTTTGTTAATTTATGTGGTGTGTGTGTGTGTACGTGCGTGCGTGTGTGTTTGCATGCATGCACTGTGCCACACATGTAGAAGTCAGAGGACAACTTGCAGGAGTAAGTTCTCTCCTTCCACCATGTGGATTCTGGAGATCAGGCTCAGGTCATGAGGCTTGGCAGCAAGCTCCTTAACCCACTAAATTGTTTTGAGGGAACCCCAGGTGTCAGATCATTTCATCTGTCAATATTTCAGTTTGTATCTCTAAAAGTCAAGGACTTCTCTTGTCAAATATTTCCACAATGTCATTACAGTCAGATGTGATCTGTGTTCATATTTCTTTGGATTGTTCTAATACTTTTTAAAATGCCATTTGTTACGATTGAAAAATAAGTTCCACATAAGAGCAGTTAAAGTGAATCAAGACCTTTTGATGTGCAAATTCATCCTCCACCTGTTAATTTATTGCATTGTATTTGGGTCTGAAACTGGGTCTACTTGTTTCCTATAGCCTGCACTTGGGGAGTGTCCTCCCATGAGGTCATAAACTAGGCTTACACGTCTCTCCCTCCCACATTTGTTAAATTGATATTCAACCTAGAGGCCAAGACAGGCTTTATATATTTTTCCAATCCTACTGCCTAAGTAAACTCTGTACCTTCTTTAAGACACACAAATTTCTAGCTGTCTCCTTTTGTAATACTGGATGGTACTAGTGATTGTTACTTGAATCATTACTGCATTAGTATTCACAAAACAGAGATGTCTAATTTACAATTCCTTAATCATTTATTACCTGGAATGATGCCAACAAGAGAAAGTTTCATCAGCCATTTGATTAGCCTGAGAAATTGTTGATCTAAGAGAGGCAGAATCCGTGTTTGGTTCTTTCCCCTTATGTAGTTTTCAAAACAATGAGCAGGTTTCCTAGCACCCCAAAAATTGATGAATCATCTTTTAATTTTATTATGAGCTCACAAATATATTATGATATAGTTATGGCTTTTCTGTGTTTCAACTCTGTGTAGTTAATATCTTCATTGATCCTGAATGTTCCCCCTTCAGCCTACTGGTTTTTTTCAAACTGGCTTCTGTGGTAGTTAGTCTCATTATCAACTTGATTGGCTTGCAAAGCCTAAACAATTCACAAAACACACCTCTAAGTGATTCTGCAAGGGTGTTTCGAATAATGATTGTGAGGGACTCTTACCTAATTAATGGATTAATCCATTGATGGATTTAAATTTTAAGTAGAGTGGTTTTGGTGGTTTTAAGGAAAATGCCCCCCAAAGGAAGTGCACTATTAGGAGGTGTGGCCTGTCTTGTTGGAGGAAGTAAGTCACTGTGAAGGCAGGCTCTGAGGTCTCATATATGCTCAAGCTACATCCAATGAGTCAGATCACTTCCTATTGCCTGTGAGATAAAAAAGGACACTCAGCCACTACTCTGGCACCATGTCTGCCTGCATGCCACCATGTCACACCATGATGGTAATGGACTAAACCTCTGAGAATGTAAACCATACCAATTAGATGTTTTTCCTTTATAAAAAGTTGCTGTGGTCATGGTTTCTCTTCACAGCAATAGAAACCCTAAGACAGAGTTGAAAGGTGATAGAACACTGGAAGTTGGACAATTGGAGAGCCAGGTCACTGGGGACATGACTTTGGGGGCTGTATCTTGCCCTGTTCCCTTCCTGTTGTCACTTTCTCTACCCTCTGGTCAGCCATCAAATGAACAACCCACTCTACCAAATACTCTACCCCCATGATGTTCTATCCCAGTTCATGAGGGGCCAAGTGACAATGGACTAAATCCTCTGAAACTATGGAAATGAGCCCCCCCCGGGAAGCTGTGGGAACCAGCCCTCCCCCCCAAAGCTGTGGGAACCAGCCCTCCTCCCTGAAGTGGTTTCTGCCAGGCGTTTGGTCACAGCAACAACTGGCAGCTAACACAGCATATGGGTCCTTGTGACCTGTGGTCTAGTAATACTTTGTTCTTTGCTTTAACCAGATCCTAGGGCAGTATGCCCTGTGTGTTTCCAGCCCCTCTTAAGCAGTCAGCCACGTCCATGGGTTGGTCTGCTGCCATGGAAAATCAATCTTAAAGCCTCAACTCTGAATACAGGTTGATCACTGTTCTGGGGTATGTGGATTTTTGAGTTTAAAATACATGGTAACTCTCTAATTATCACATGTGAATATGTCTACTTACAGTGTACCATATAGGTGGGAAAACCAGAGAGGAAGTAGAGGCGGGGTGATGAAAACAGGAGAATTCTAGGAAGGAGGAAGCCCATTCCTCCCCACACCTGCCTAGACCACTGAAGAAGCAGGATGTGACCTGCCCCGCTGAAAAAGGTACTGAGCCATGTGGCTAGCACAGATAAGAATAATGGGTTAATATAAGCTATAAGAGCTAATAAAAAGCCTGAGCTAATGGGCCAATCAGTTTTATAATCTTCTGGAGACCTCTGTGTGATTTTCTTTCGGACCTAATGACTGTGGGACCTGGTGGGAGGACAGAAACCAACCGGGCCCTCATGCTGCAGCGCCATGTTTTGTTTTCATATTGTATAATGATCAATTTAAAGTAATTAGCATCACCTCAAGCATTTGTCATTTCCTTGTGTCACAAAACCCTCTTTTTGGTCATTCACATTAGACCTGCAAATCTCACACTGTAATTGGCGTATGCATACTTATTTCTGGGGTGTGCAGCGCCATCATCGGTTACTTTTACACAACACACAATGATCACATCAAAGTAGGTCCATCCCCTTGAACGCTATCACTTCTATGTGGCGGACACTGCCATATTCTCCTCCAGTTATTTTAAAATGTACAAACTGGAGTTTCTTTCATATAGAACAGTGATGCAGAATCGGGACTTGGCTTCACAGATCTTTCTTTCATGACAAGATGTTGATTTCGCCATTGTCCACAGAGGCGCAAACATTCCGCGCGCACAGTACAGGAAACAAGACTCAGAGAAGCAGTCCTGCCCCTTCCCTGTCCTCTACAGATCTGACAACGGCTTACAATTTGCTCGCTGTTCTTTTTATACTTAAGAGTGTGCACTCTCAGGTGTGTAAAAAAGTTTATTATGATGTCACACTGAAAATTAAGGTTGTGTATCTTACATCTTGCACTTCAAAAATAATTTGCCTTATTTTTTAAAATGGGTTAAAACATATATAGTCAAGTCTAAAAGGGTCATACACATTCAGAAAACATGGTTATTTCCTCTGCTCTGCTTCCTCATTTCCATAGGCAACAATTACATTGTGTATGTGTATGTGTGTGTGTGTGTGTGTGTGTACATCACATGTGTGGGGGCATACATGTGCATGTGTGTCTATAGATAAAGATGAAGAGTCTGTCCCTGAATAGCTTTTACTTGCACAGTATCTTATTTTACAATATATATTTATTCTATAGAAAACTTTTATTTTAATGGGCTGGTGGTTATTCTCATACCTCCTGTCAAGTGTTGAATTTTAATGAGCTGGTGGTTACTTTTATATATCTGTCAGTAGTTGAATTGTGCCCCTCCCAGTTTGTCACGACATGGTGATATCCATGAATTGGTTAGCAACTTCGTTAACCAATTCATTTTGCTGTCTTTATTTTTATGCAAAGTGGATTTAAAGACATTAGGAAGCTCTATTTCTGCAGGGATCCCTACTGAGCCTGCCCTTGGTATGAAATCTTTCAGTTACAGTTACACACAAGCCAGCATGCCTTGCTTCTCTCCTGTGTGCACTCACATGTGCATCAGACACACAGGAGAGTAACTTGGAGTGTCAATATCTTCTGACATGCACAGTGCTGAGCCTACTGAGCGTCTCTGAAGAGTTCTATATCTGTGACTCCTCGGTTGGCCATGGTTCAACTCAGTGGGTCACAAAACAAAGCCAAAAAGGTGTGAATGTGGGAAAGATGCCTACAGAGAGGAAAGGTGTTGACAGAGGTGGAACTAACGGAATTGGTGGTGATCAGCAAATTAAATACAAATATGAGATTGCCAAAGAACAAATTTAATTAATAAAAAAATGTAACTTGACTTACCACTCGGTTAGAAACTGCAGCTCTTACAGAGGTTACCAGCATGCCAGGCTCACTTCTTAGTCATGCTGAGCCTAAACATAAGCTAATCAGTCCCTCTGTCAAATGAGGCTAGACCTGAAGACATTATTACAGCATTCAGCAATGGGTCCAGATGATTTATGTTTTCATTTCTATGTGGCTCCATACAGCATGGGAAGAAACTACAATTTATCTTCCTGGCTCCTATCTGCCTTTCTCATCAGGCAGTGATATGTACTCATTGGTGTTTTAAATTAAAACACCATTACCTGGCCAAAAGCATATGCAGTCATCGTCATCTGTGTTTGGGAAGGGGAGGATTCTTCATCATTTGGCTGGGATAACAGCTTTGAAGGAAAAGAGAAGCATCTATCCTTCTTCAGAAGCATGAATGATCAACTGCACTGTCCCTCGCTGGGTACCAAAATACACTGAACAGCAAAGAAATCTACCCAAGTATCTGCAAGAAAAATGGATATCTTACAACTGTAACTAAATAGGCACTACCACGGGAGACGTTAAAGCTGTGCACACATATACAGGCACGACTGTCTTTAAAAACACTAATGTGTGTCTGTGTGTGCATGTGTGGTACACAATGAGATATGTATAATATAGTCATTACATCAAGATAATGACCATGCCCTTCATCTCAGATACATAGCATTCTTCAGGTAAGAACTCCCTTAATGACTGTGAAATAATCATACTACCACCTCCTGTTATCCATTCTCCACATGTGTACATAGCTAGAGGCAGTGATCTAATGAGCATCAAAAAAAATTCCTAAGAAACTTTAAAAAAAATACTCAGAAATGCTGTCCTTTGGACATGAGATGACTGCTGCTCACACAAACTCACAGCAGCTGTGGTAACCTACACACGACCTGGACAAGGTCAAGCCAGTCAAAACTCCAGCATGTGCCGAGGAGGGGCAACTGAGGCCCCAGTCCAGTCTAAGGAGCTATTGGCAGTTGGGAGAGTCACTTTTGCAGAGAGTGAGGTCACTAGTAAGTTACTATGCATCCATGCATGCCCCACACCCATGCGCACATGGGCAGCACTGGTTGAACTCAGTTATCCTGAAGAGAGAAAGGAAACAAGGAAGGAAGGAAAGGAAAGGAAGGCCATGGACCATGAACTTGGGAAAGAGATGGGCTGGGGTGGAGGAGTTGCAGGTCGTGAATGGATGGGGAAACATGTATGTGTGAAATTTTCAAAGAATAAATTTGAAAATACTATTTTAAAATGACATATTCCTGGATTTCATATTGTCCCCATAGAATTGAAATCTTCAACTCTCATGTCCAGAAATTTGCATTCAGAATCAGCATCCATGGTGTCATTGGTGGGCACTGTCCACAGATACTGCTTGGAATAACTGCACTGAGGATTTGATGCCTGAAAGTGTGGGTGCTAATTTCTGCAGAGCATGTCTAGGGCCTGCAATCAGATCACTAATCAGCAGAAAATAGCCATAGTTTGCCCCACATCTCTCTAAATGCTTGAGGTAAGGTAACAAGCCAATAAACATGACCCAAAGATTTGGTAGGTCTTCCTTTAAAAAAAAATACATACGTCTGTACCCACATACTTCCTCTTGAAACTCAGAAACAGGGAAAGAGAAACCAGCAGCTGCAATCATGTAGCTTTGAGTGAAGGCATTTTGCTCGGATGTGGGATTTCCATCTACTCACTAAAAACAGTAAGGACATGATAACAGTTTATCAGTGTCCAAATGCAATAAAGTAAGTGCAGGCAAAATAAAGCAAGTAAATATGCCAACATATGTTTTTAATGTAGTGCACTAAATATATCTAGTCACCTCACCTCTCTCTTAAGCTAAGAAAATAAAATCAATGACCTCAATAAAAGAAAATTATTAGATGTTCTAGTGCTGTATATTTGTCTTAAACAAAAGCAAAGGAGACAAGAAGTTCTCACTCACACACTGTGCTGACTCTGCTAATTCCAATTCAGAAACAAATGGCCTTAAATGGTCACTGGTGTATCTATGTGGATTCATATCCAAACCAAGTAGGTACACCCATTCTAGATCCAGACACACCCAAGCATGAGATCAGTCCATTAAACACCAAGAGGCCACATTACAACAGCTGCAACACTTCAGACCAGGGCCAGGGTGATCTTGAGAGATGTGCAACTGATATCCCAGCATGCCTTGCTCCAAGCTTGGTAGTAAACCTGAGTCAACTCTAGTCTTCAAAGCAATGAGTTTGCATACAGGAAATCTATGGCATGTCAAATGAGACCCTGATCTCTCTGTCTCCATAGCCCATGTGACCACCAGAGGCAGCAGCAGAATATCTTGTCAGAAAGAATAGGGCTATGCTACATAGCAGGGGGAAGAATCAGCAGTGGAGGAGGGACTGGGACACTTGGGGGGGAGCGTATTTCTTGTGGACAGAGAAACAAAGAGACTAGCAGCTCTGCATACGCATGTGTGACGTATCTCACAGACACACTCCTTAGTGACAGTTTTAGATACAAAAAAACAGTGGGTAATCGATCTTTTTATTTGAACATGTCCAAGTGACCTTTTCTCAAATAAATATACACAGCATCCCCAGAGACTTCATCCCCTCCAAGTCTGCTGGCCAGGAGTTATCTGATTCTCTCTCTCTTCCTATATCTCTTTCTATCTCTGTCTCTCTCTCATTCTCTGTCTCTGTCTCTCTCTCTCTCACACACACACACATTTTTTAAAAATCAAGGACAAATGGTATTTACAGATCAGCAAGTTTAAGCACTGCCACACACACACACACACACACACACACTCACACACATATCAAAGGCTCACACACTACCCCACAGCCATGCACAATTTAGGAAGGGAGTTGATACAGGGTTTCTCTGTGTATCCTTGGCTGTCCTGGAACTCACTCTGTAGACCAGGCTGGCCTCGAACTCAGACACTTACTTGCTTGTGCCTCCCAAGTACTGGGTGGGATTAAAGGTGTGTGCCGTGCAATGTTTGTGTGTCACTCACAATAAAGAACACCCTCTGCGTACTGGGCACTGTGGAATTTGCCTTCCCCTACCTTGCTTAATCTGCACCAAATCCCTCTGAAGGAGCCATGACTGTCTCATTTTGAGAAAGGATCAATAGCTTTCCTGTGTTTATCAGAAATAACTCAATCCTGATTTCATACACATTACACTAACTCCCAACTCACATGACCCCATACATGGATCCCCTACAAGATTCCATTTTGGATGCAGGTCATCCCAGATCCTTGTTGATGAGAATAATGAATAAATAAGGCTCCTTAAGTGACCCCTGTTTCTCCTGTAAGTCAGTGTTAAAGACTTATGTTGGCCCAATCATCTATTATAATAAGGAGGAGTAAGCACATAGACTCCTGGTTCTGGCAGGGTTTTGATACTCTCTGAGCATCTATCCTTCTACCTTAGGTCAAGGGAAATAGATACTGACCCTAGCTGCTGTCTGTGAATAGAGTTTTGGGGGCACACATATGTATCACAATTCATGTGTGTATGAATGCATGTGAAGTCTCAAGGTTGATGTCAGGAATCACCTGTAGTTGCTCTCTACCATACTGACTGAACCAGGCTCTCTCAATCAAACCCAGAACTCTCTGATATGGCTAGTCTTGCTAGCCAGCATGCTCTGGAAATCTCTTGTCTTTACCTTGGAGGTTGGGATTACAGCTATCTGCTGGACTCTCCCAGCATTTACATGAACTGGGTGGACTCTGAATTCTGGTTCTCACACTTGCTCAGCAATCACTTTAACCACTAAGCCATCTTCTTAGTTCCTTGCCTATGTTCTTAACATTGCATTGTTTTTTGCCTCTGTGAAGATTGAGTGCAGGAGAAATTTTGGATAGCAAAATTTTTAAGGTAAATTTTAGTAAACAGTTTTATTTTTTAACATAAAACCCTGGTTCTCCTGAGGTATTTTTATCCTCATTAAAGATAAGGTAGAAAAGGGGAGAAATCTGAACTTTCTTAATAATATGCTATCTCCATACATTGTGTAAATCACTCCATACATTATGTGGGTCTCAGATACAGTGCTTCAACAACTTCCTTAAAGGTATCACTATCAGCATCATTAAGATGAAGAACCCAGGTTCCAGAGAACAGAAATGATGTCCTCAAATCAGAGAAAGAGGTGAGGTGAATCTTAACCATCTGGCCACAGAGTCCAAGTCTGAGTTCTTAAGTGCTTCAGCTGGTAAAATCAATGTCAAGTCTGAGTTCTTACGTGCTTCAACTGGTAAAATCAATGTGATTTCAAGCAGCAGCCATGAGTCTTAGAAGGAAGCGACTCAGAGGGCGAGAGAGGAAGCTGTGAGGACAGGAAAGAGGGATGTCTGTGAGCTCGCAAAGTGATGTGCCCATGTGAAGACAGAACAGGGAAAAGAGATTCTATTTGCTCAGAAGAAAAGAGCCAGCTTTGTCCTCAACAGCTGACTGCAAGATGTTTGTGACTTATTTCTTCGTACTATCAATGCTAAGAAAGGTCGATACACGTGTTGGTTCCTGGAGGTAAGAAGGCATCTACAGTGAAAATCATCTCTCCTGCTTCAGCCCTGTCAACCAGAGGCCAGGACACAGGTCCAGCCAAGGTACTTCTGTGACTAATGGTCTAGATATTCGCTGACATGAAGAGGTTATAAATTGGTCTTGGCTTTACAGGAAGTTAGCTCTTCATCAACTAGTAAGTCACATAAAAAAAATACTCAAAGCAGAACTGAGACTATAGCTCCATTAGAAGAGCGTATGTTTAACACACAAGAAGCCCAGGGTTTGATTTCCCAGCACTGCATATGCTGGGCATGGTAATGAACACCTGTAATCCCAGGGCTTAGAAAGTAGGGTTAGAAGTTCAAGGCCAGCTTAAGCTACTTGGTGAGTTTGAGGTAACCTGGCACATATGAGCCCTTCTCTCCAAAAACAAAAACAAAACAAAAGTATTGGAAGAAGTACGCAAAATACAGATCCCAGGGAAATGTTTGCACCAGGAAAATCTAAGATGTTTTAGAGGACACTGTCTTGCTCTTCCTCAGAGCTGAGTCCTCCCGTTCAGATCTGTCATAGCACAAGAGCATGCCTGTCTTAAGTTAAAAACAAAAGGTACAGCTTACACACACAACTCTTTTAAAGGTAGACAACTCTACCCCATCCCCAGGGGCAGACAAAGGCCTCAGGCTTTGAGTCCATGCAGCATAGGACCTCAGGGTGCATCACAAGTCAGGGCAGGTGCCTCAGCGGGGAATGCAGCCCTTGGGCTCCCCCTATCTTGATAGAAGCATCCTTCTCCTGGCTTTTCACTGCATCGTCACACTCCTTCATTTCCTCTTGAGTGTGGACATTTGATGGGGGAGGGGGAAGGCACAAGTGTGCCACAGTATCATGTGGGTGTCACAGACAAACTCAGGGGTCAGTCCTCACCTCACAGTTTGTGTGAGACAGGGTTTTCCACAACCTCTAAGGGCTCTCCTGTCTCCTCCTCCCACGGTGCTGTAGGGACACTGGGATGGCAGAGACAACCTACCACACCCAGCAAGAGAGGAGATTAACTCACACCTCTAGCACAAATGCACAGCACTGACTGTAGTGCCATGAAATAATGCCCTCCTGCTTAAAAAAAATTAAATGAAAACATCTTCAAACAGTTTCGAAGGTAAACCGCTGGAGAAAGGTGGCACCCTGTCAGAGCACAGAGCCCATTTACTGACTTTTAGGTCATTTCGTCGCTCTATTTGAAGAGGTGACATGGGTTACTGGACTCATATTGCCTGTGCCCACACTTGTGTGTCCTTCTCTCCCAGGTAATAAAGCAAAATGTCATTGTTGGGGGTGTTTCTGTGAAGCCCTCCACACCCCTAGATGAGAGGAATAGAAGGGTCTCAGCGAGAGAATCCAATCAATTAGAAGGAAAACCTTCTCTTAACTATATTGTACCCTGAGGACCAACTTTCCCAAGATGCTAACCTCTTCATGTCAATGGGGTAGGGAGAAGGGAGAATCGATTTGCTACTTGAAATGCAGGGCAAGACAGGTGAGCCATTGATTTCTATCAAAATAGACAAGGAGCAAATGGAAGAGAGGGTGCTGGACAGCAAGAAATTTGAATACAGATGGAAACTGCCCAGTGTAGCATCGTGAGCTTCTGGGCTGCTTCAGGCCAAAGGCGGCTACAATACTAAAGCAAGGGAAAGTAATGAACAAAACTGGCTCAATAGCCCCATGTCATTGGGTTTGTTTTATACTGAAAGTCCTTCCTGTTACCTACAGTTGCTATGGTAATGGAGGTATTCTTGGCTGGAATCTTGATGGTGGAAAATAAGCAAATAAACAGCCTCATTTTGGTGGATAATAGGCCTAAGGCAGAAATAAATGCAACCTAATGCAGTAGGTTGGGACAAAGGGGCTCTCTGGGAAGCTGAGTTGATAGGAAAGATGCCTTAAAAAACCACGGATGAGTTTCGAGTTGCTGAGATAGTCCCTAAAATTGAGCAAAAGGAAAACCATGTCATGTATATGGAATTTTTCCTTCAAATACTCCAAAGTGTCACCCTATACACAATAACTACATAAAACCACAAGAATGAGTAGCTACAGGAGGTGGCCCTGAGGAGGTAGCATTTTATCTGAGACAAGAAGAAACTGGCCAAGTGAGGACCCTGAGACCTTGGGAAGTGGGTATGGCCCCAGAGAAGAGATGGGGTGAAAGATAAACCAGAGATGTTCAAGAGAATTGGGGGAGCAGATCAAAGAGAATCATGAAGACACACAAAATCAAGGGTTTCCAAAGTCAGACCACAGCAGGCTCAATGAAGATTAAAAATGTGTTTGTCTGGGCCTAGACATCACAAGACACTACTGCTCTCTTGGGCTATAATGGCTCCTGCTTTGGCTTGAAGCCATGCAAATGACCACAGGGAGGGTTCATATCATGCCATCATTCCCCCATGGTCAGGATGACGTCAACATAAATGGTCCCAAGTTCATGACCATGTAATAATAATACCACCTGACTCCTTCTCTAATCCCCAGCCACTCTCCTCTAAATGGCTCCTATACTCTGTACCTGAGGAGTTTGTGGTCTCCTATGTTCCTCACTGCTGTGCAGAGTGAAGCTGACCCGGCCCCTGGAGTGGTCAGTAAGTCTAACATTGAACAAGATCAGCAGAGAGGTGAAGTTGTGGAGCAAAGACGGGGAGAGATGGGAGGGGAACGAGACATCAAAGATGGAAAAGGAAACCAGGAAGGGAGAAAAAAGGGTGTAAAGGAAAGAGAGCCATAGAGGGATAAGAGAGTCGATAGAGAAATTAAAACAAGAAAGACTGGGATGCAGGAAAGGGAAGAAGCGAGACCACCAGGAGAAGTTGTTCTCTAAGGAACAAAGCCACACCTCCTCCACTGCGGGTCACCTTGGGAAAGCATTTCCTCTGACCTGCTGCTGCAGGCTGCCCCTTGGGAAGGCTCTGAGGTCCTGCAAGGCTCCATAGCTCTAGCAAACGTTCTTCCAGGCTCACACGTGACAGAAACCGGCATGGCTAAACACAAACTGCTCTGGAAGACATGCCCCTTTCCCATAACCATTAAGAGAAATAATTGCCTGTGCCAGAGTGCAGAAGCCCAGTCAGACATCTCCTCCCAAGTGATGTCCCTGGGCAGACTGTGGTGGGCATACACATAAGTGACATTTCGGTCCATTTGTCTGCACAGAATTTCCTGACAGTATGGGCAACCATTATATGTAGTTGTGTGGCTATTGTTGGTGCTGTCACCTCCCTGAGAACAGGTCACACATACTTTTTTAGAAAATCATACAGCATCTTAGTGCAGAAGAAGCACCCATTAAATAATTCTAAGAATGAATAAATGAATGGGGATATGTACCTCAAAACAGAACTCAGTTATCAACAAGGAAAACAATATAACGTTTACATTAATAATATGACTCATCCATGACCTGGGTGGGTTTTATTTAAATTTAAATAAATTATTTAAATAACCTGCTATTATTTGTAAATAATCGAATGATTTCTTATTAATTGAATAGTTAGTCGCTGTCAAGCACCTAACAAAAGCACTTGGCTGCCTCTCCCTCCCCCTCCCTCCCTCCCTCCCTTTTCCCTCTCTCTCCTTTCTTTTTTAATAACAGTTTATTGATTCTTTACTGATTTCATGCATGTAAGCAGCTGCAGAAATGGATCAGGAGCTTAGAGCACCTCTCTCCCAGCACCCACCAAGCAGCTCACAACCACCCGTGACTCCAGTTCCAGGGGGACACAGGACACAGTGCTCTCTTCTGATCTCACACACACACACACACACACACACACACACACACACACACACACACACAGACATACATATAAAAATAAATCTTAATTTTCTTTCATACATGCATACAATATATCTTAATCATATCCAATCACCTCAAATCCTTCCTCCGGTTACCCCTGCTCCCCAATGCATCTCTCTCCCAATTTCATGTCTTCTTTTTTGAAGCTAAGCCACTGAGTTTGATTGCTACTGTCCCCGTGACATGGATGTAAGGCAATACCCCTGGGCCTGGGAATCTACCAGTGGCCACACACACAGAAAAGTGACTCTCCCTTCCCCAGCAGCCGTCAGCTGACCACAGCCCCTCAGTTTGGGGCAAGCCTCTCTCCATGCTGGGACTTTTGACTGTCTTGATCGTGTGTAGCCACCAGAGTTGCTGTGAGTACTGTGTGCAGCCGCCATGACATGTCTGGAAGAGGGCATTTCACTACACTCCTCCATGTCCTCTGGCCTTACATTCTTCCCCTTCTCCATGATTTTATCTGGGTTTTGGCAGGGAGAGGCAGAAGTATATGTCCCCTCCATGACTGAACATTCACTTGTTCTTCCTTTTAATTAACAGTCACTGTACAAGCCAATGGGTTTCATTATGGCATTTTCACACATGGATATCGTTTGCTTCTAGTCCCTGGGTTGCCTTTGTTCCAACCCTCCCCCCATTACTTTCTTGTCCCCCGCCTCCTGGGTTACCTTCTCTCTCTTCTCCCTCTTTGCTGCCTTGCTTGCTTCCTTTCTCTCCTCCCTCTACTGGCATGTCATGTGTGTATGTGTGTGTATATTTAATATAGATTCCACAAAGAAAAGAGATATGTGATATTTACTTTTCTGAGACTCACTTGGCTAACATGATTATTTCTAGTTCCATCTATTACCTCGATAACATCATTTCATCCTTCTTCATGGCTGAGATGGGCCCACTGAAGAAACACCAATGTTATAAAATTCTTTAAGTTATGGTCCTCCCTTCATTTAAGTAAACTACAGCTTTGTTTTATCACCATCACCCCAAAAATCTATCATCCTGACAACACAGGCAGGAAGAACAACTCGATTAAGATCAGGAAACTTTCTATAAAATGGGGACACTGATTGTCGAGTGGCTTCATTCTGAACTGGCTCCTGACCCCCTCGCACTGAGCAAACTGGTGTTCACCAGCATGAGGGTGTTGTAAGCAGTCAGCTTTCAATGGGGAGGCAGGAGAACCACAGCTCCTCCCACTGGGCTTTCCCCATTCACAGTTTCTGTTGCACAGTGGTGATGTTTTCACCCAATTTTCTCCCAAAGGATGTCTGCCTTCATGCCTCTATGGTCTCTTTATGTGTGTGTGTGGGGTGAGGGGTAAGTGGGGTGTGGATGGTGGTATATGTATGTACATGTGCACATAGCAGTGCACATGCATGAACATCTCTGTGAAGGGTAGAGGCTGCATTGGGTGTTGTCATCTATTGCTCTTCACCTTGTGTTTTAGGTAGGGTCTCTACCTGAACTGGAATCCCCACTTTGGCTGGCCTGGGAGGCCAGCGAGTCTCCTGGGATGTATCTGTCTTCATGCTCTCCATGCTGGAGTTATAGACCCTGCGCCCAGCTTTTATGTGGGTGCTGGGGACTGAACTCAGGTCCTCAACTGAGTGACAAGGACATTAGCCAGAGTCATCTCCTCAGCCCCTTCTGTGCTTTTTCTTGACATTGTCAGTGTCTTTTCTCCTATCTCCCACCTCTCTGTTTTTCTTTCAGTGAGTTTCATTTACACAGACACATTTAAGATGTAACTATATTCTCCACTAACAAATCCAACACTGAGACCCACTAAGGCCCTATTAAGACATAGTCCCTGGTCATCCTGATGCCCCATACTCCTGTGTATGTTTGTTATATAGCCGCAGCCTCTTCCTGGGCATGCATTGCCAGCCAATAGCAGCACATAGTTCTTACCCTATCATTTGCCATTTTCTTTTAGAGGTGTGTCTGAGATCTCACAGTACAAAGCTCTGCCCCATTCAATCAGATGATTTTTCCCTTGTGGCAAAGGTGAACACTATATCTATGCATCCATGTTTATGTCAGCACTATTCACTATAGTCAAAATATGGAACCAGCCTAAGTATCCATCCACAAAGGAGAGAAAGAACATGCACAATCTACAAACGCCCACAAAGATCAAAATCGCATCATTTGCAGAAAAGTGTATGGACTTGAAAAAGCATCACTTTAACAAATGAAGCCCAGGCCCATGGAAATAAATAGTACGTGTTTTCTCCTGAATGCAGACTCTGGGTATCACACACACACACGAGGCTGGGGGAGGGAAAGAGAGAAACAGAAGAGTGACCATGTGGAAAGAATGGAGAAGAATAGAAGATGGCAGGGGACAGGAGAGGATGATGAAGAGTGGACACAGTGGGTATGCCATTATGTCACTTTCTAAAACAAATAATCACTAACCAAGTTTTAACCTGTGTCCTAACTTAGACATGGTGCTTTAACTGACTTTCCTTCTGTGTCTAATTGTGGGTCTTCTCACTGGATGCAAAAAGACAAAGCTTGCAAATACTCTACTGAGAGGAAGAAACCATGTGTTGTTCTATACTATGATTCCCTAACATGATGTCATTTGAATAAAATATTCCAAATGGGCAAATCCAGAAAGATAGACACAGGTTACCAGTGTTCAGGGATGGGATGAAGTGAGATGCCGTATCTGGTAATGTATGTTTCCACTGCAAAGATGGAACATTCCAGAATTAGATGATGTAGATTCCAGTTCAACATACTATGTTTCATGCTGCTGAACTGTCCTCTTGTGAATGGTAAACTTTGTGTCTGATGTTATGGGTATTTTACCAAAATTACAAGAAAATGAGGGGTGAGGAGATGGCTCGTGTATTAAAGGCATTTGCTGTGCAAGCATGGGGACCTGAGTCCAAATCCCCGCACCCATACAAAATGTCAGGGATGCCATGCATGTGCCTGCAATCCCAGCACTGTGGACTGGGACAGAGATGGGAGAATGGCTGGAACTTACTGGCCACAGCTTACTCCGGGTTCAGTAAGAGAAACAGTTTCAAGAGAATAAAGTCGAGGGCGATAGAGCAGGACACACACAGTCCTCCTCTGCCTCTGTGCATGCACAGCTGCACTCATGCACACTTGTGCATGCACCATTCACACATGCACTGCACACACACCAAAAGTAAGCCAAACCACTAGATCGCTGTCAATGCTATATTCATTGCAGCAGGGGTTGGCAAACTGCACCACAAATCTTTCTTCTGCTTCAAAATTGTCTCATAAAATCCTTCCTATGCACCTTTATTACCCCATTTCAGCTCATGCCTCCCTTCCTTGCCCCTCCCTCATCCCTCAACACTTCATCTACTTCTCCGGAGAGTGAATGTCTGCATACTTCCAACACTATCAACAGCCCTGTGTCCTCACACCACCTTGCAGAAATTCTCAGTTGATGTGTCATTTCCAATGACATGCACGGCTTTCTCTCCTCCTTCTAGCTGTTCATGGATGACTACCTGGGTGTTCAACTAAGGCATACATGTAATGGTGTAGGGGTCACAGGTAAATAAGGGTACTTAAAATCATTTTCTGTTTAAATTGATCTGAACCAGCAGAGGTAACACTTCAGAAGAACATCAGAGTTAGATTAGAAGTTGCAGTCCAAAAGGATGGCTTAGAAGTGATCTACATGATTGAAACCATTAATGAGTATTGAGCACAAGAGCAGAAGGAATTTGAGGGCAAGACCTTTGCGTCATTTACCAAAGAAAGACCGCAACTTCCAGAAGATGAAAAGGAGAGAAAAGAAACAGGAAGAGAAAAAGACAAAGTTTGAAAACCTTTACAAAGTCATGAAAGACATCGCCAAGAAAGGGGTTGCAAAGGTGGTTGTATCCAACTGACTGGTGAAATCCCCATGTGGTGCTGTCACAGGCACTTGTGGGTAGACAGCAACATGGAGAGAACCAAGAAAGCTCAAGCCCTCGGAGACAACTCAATGATGGGTCACATGGCAGCAAAGAAACCCTAATCACTCCAGTACTGAAACCTCAAGGCAGAGGCTAACAGGATACGTCTGTGGAGGGTCGGGCCACCGTGCTGTATGAACTGCACTCTTGTGCTTGGCTTCAGTCTGGAAGATCCCTCACACGTGCTAACAGTTATATGGGATAACAAGGTTGGTCTTGGTATTGATGGGGTTGATCCTACTGTGGATGATACCAATGTTGGAGAAATGCCATCCCTGGAAGGAGATGATGGCATGCCACCCACGTAAGAAGTAGACTAAACTTTGCCAGAAGAACCAGGTGTTCAAAGCTTACCTTCACTCCTTCTGATAACGTGTTTTGCAGGACTTGTGTTTATTTGTGTGCCATGAAACCTCAGGGGAAAATTTCTTTCCCGTTGTAGCACTGTGACACTGTAGGTCTGATTCAACAGGTTAGCAGAAGGTTTGCCATGTGACACAAGGTAACCTATTATCTACTTTGTGATCTACAGTGTTTAGCCATTGATCTGGTTTCCGTGGTTGCTGAAGTGCTCTGAGATACATCTTTATGCTTTAAAGGAAAAAATTGTCAAGATGGCTTGAGTTTTATCTTCTAGAATCTACTCCTAAAATTTTCATTCCCCATAGTTAATTCTGCATGTACTCGTCTTAGAAGTAAGGTGTAAGCTGAAACAACTTGATAGGAATTCCCCATGTGGTCCGTGTTCCAAAGCAAAGCACTGAGAACAAAACCCTAAGCTTCCCTAAGTCTAGTAACTCAGAACTGCTTGTGAATGGAAATATAGTCCACAGTCACATTCTACTTTAAAGGGTAAATATAAATGAGATTTAAAAAATTTAGGCTGGGCAGTGGTGATACATGCCTTTTCATCCAAGCACTGGGGATACAGAGGTAGGCAGATCTCTATGAGTTCATGGCCAGCCTGATCCACAAAGCAAGTTCCAGGACATCCAAGACTACACAGAGAGACCCTGTATCAAAAACAAATAACCAGAAGTTCCCATGGCCCACTGTCCCCATTCTGCAAGTGTGGTACTTTCCTCAGAGCAGCACAAAACTATGCAAAAAGCAGCTCCATGGCAACTGTTGGGCCCAAAAGGGTGCTTTTTGCCAGAGTGCTCAGCTAGATTAGGGACAGAAGGGACAGAAGAGGGTATCAGACTGCCTGGGTTCAAGCCCTGATTCAACTGCTTGATTCACAAAGTGCCATTGTGCACAATAACCTGCCTCTCTGAAGAGCAGTCTGTGATGTCTAAAATAAAGAGGTAAGACACAAGAGGGACTGGTGAGATGGCTCAGTGGCCACGTTAAGCATGAGACCCTGAGTTCAGAACCAGAACCCACATAAAAAGCTGAATGTGGCTGTGTACATCCCTGAAACTCAGAAGCAGGACTCTAACTTGGGCTTTCCAGTCATTAACCTAGCTCCAGGGTCAGTGACAGAATTCATCTCAATGTTTAAAACAGAGACTGATAGAGCAAGCCAGTGATATCTCCCATATACACGACATCACACACACACACATGCATGTACACACATGTGCAGACACACACAGTTTTAATTAAATACTTTGATTTTGATAATTTATTATTTATTAAAACTGAAATTATATGTTCTGTTAAGTATGTTCTTTTTTAAATTGTTTTTATTGAGCTATATATTTTTTTCCACTTCCCTCCCTTCCTCTCCCCTCACCTCCTACCCTCTCCCATGGCCCCCATGCTCCCAATTTACTCAGGAGATCTTGTCTTTTCCTACATCCCACATACATTAGATCCATGTATGTCTCTCTTAGGGTCCTCTTTGTTGTCTAGGTTCTCTGGGATTGTGAATTGTAGGCTGTTTTTTTTTATTTATGTCTAAAAGCCACTTATGAGTGAGTACATATGATATTTGTCTTTCTGGATCTGGGTTACCTCACTCAATATGATGTTTTCTAGATCCATCCATTTGGCCACAAATTTCAAGATGTCATTATTTTTTTCTGCTGTGTAGTACTCCATTGTGTAAATGAACCACATTTTCCTTATCCATTCTTTGGTCGAGGGGCATTTAGGTTGTTTCTAGGTTCTGGCTATGACAAACAATGCTTCTATGAACATAGTTGAGCACATGTCCTTGTGGCACGATTGAGCAACCTTTAGGTATATGCCCAAAAATGGTATTACTGGGTCTTGAGGTAAGTTGTTTCCTAATTTCCTGAGAAATCACCATACTGATATCCAAAGGGGCTGTACCAGTTTTCACTCCCACCAGCAATGGAGGAGTATTTCCTTTATCCCACATCTTCTCCAGCATAAGTTGTCATCAGTGTTTTTGATCTTGGCCATTCTTACAAGTGTAAGATGGAATCTCAGAGATGTTTTGATTTGCATTTCTCTGATGACTAAGGATGTTGAGCATTTCCTTAAGTGTCTTTCAGCCATTTTATATTCCTCTGTTAAGAGTTCTCTGTTTAGGTCTGTACTCCATTTTCTTATAGGATTATTTGTTCTTTTTATGACCAATTTCTTGAGTTCTTTGTATATTTTGGAGATCAGACCTCTGTCTGACGTGGGGTTAGTGAAGATCTTTTCCCATTCTGTAGGCTGCCATTTTGACTTATTGACCGTGTCCTTTGATATACAGAAGCTTCTCAGTTTCAGGAGGTCCCATTTACTAATTGTTGCTCTTAGTGTCTGTGCTACTGAGGTTCTATTTAGGAAGTGGTCTCCTGTGCCAGTGCATTCAAGTGTACGTTCCACTTTCTCTTCTATGAGGTTCAGTGTGGTTGGTTTTATGTTGAGATCTTTGATCCATTTGGACTTGAGTTTTGTTCATGGAGATAGATATGGATCTATTTTCATTCTTCTACATGTTGATATCCAGTTATGGCAGCACCATTTGTTGAATATGCTTTCTTTTTTCCATTTTATATTTTTTCTTCTTTGTCAAAAATAAGGTGTTTGTAGATATGTGTATTGATATCCAGGTCTTCGATTCTGTTCCATTGGTCCTTCTGTCTGTTTTTATTCCAATACCAGGCTGTTTTCAGTACTGTAGCTCTGTAGTAGAGTTTGAAGTCAGGGATTGTGATGCCTCCAGAAATTCCTTTCTTGTACAGGACTGTTTAGGCTATCCTGGGTTTTTTGTTTTTCCATATGAAGTTGAATATTGTTCTTTTGAAGTCTGTGAAAAATTTTACTGGGATTTTGATGGGCATTGCATTGAATCTGTAGATTGCTTTTGGTAAAATTGCCATTTTTACTATGTTAATTATAGCTACCCAAGAGAATGAGAGATCTTTCCACTTTCTTGGGTCTTCTTCAATTAAATAATACTTTTAAGGAACCAAGCAGGACATATACACAGAACCCTCAGCACAGGTTATGATGCGATCAGTTAGTACCCAGTCACTGCTGTCATTACCAAAGGCACGGGGACCTAAAACACACATTTATCCTACAGTTACAGAGGATGGGCTTCCCTGATCTGTAATCAAGATGTCAGCAGGACTCTGTCCTTCTGGAAGCTCCAGGGAAGGGTCCATTTCTTTACCTTTCCAGTTTCTAGAGATTTCTGACATCTGACTCCAACCTTGGCTTTCTGTTGTTCCCCTTTCTAACTCTCTCCCTTCTCCACTAAGAAGGACCTTTTCGATTACATAGCACCCCAACCCCTGGTGGGCCAAGGTGACACTTCCATTTGAAGGATCCTGATCACAGCTGGGCAATGTATCAGGTGCCAGTGATGAGCCTTTGAGAGGTGTTCCTCCTACCATCCTGGAAGAGCCGTCCTGTGGTAAGGGCTCCCCTCCACACTGCTCTGACCACCACAAGGAAAGTAGAATCTCCCCATTTAAAAAAAAAATGAAAGGCTGTATATCTTAGCTGTCTAGAGTAAAAGAAAAAACAAGCAAACAAACAAAAAGTCAAAAACCAATATCCCTTTCTCTTGGAATTTTAAGTTGTTTGATACTGTCTCCTTTTCTAGCAATGGACTACTCACTTCAAGTCATGTTATCTCATTAACCAGGGAAGAGAAAAGCAAGTATTTTCCTTTAGGCTTCGGGATTCCTGTTATGGGCAGCATCCCATGAGTGCCTTTTTCTTCTGAGTGTCTCTTGTGTTTTCTTCCTCCCCTGACCTCCTGTCCTCACCCATGCCCTTCTTCCTCTCTCTAAGAAATGGTAAGACACTGGCCTCCTTGACTTCTTCCTGGTTCTTTAGTTATATAGACTTTGGTACAGGGGAAAGGAGGTGGGTGCAAACTTCACATATGAATTCCAGACCATGCACCACCAACTCTATCCATGATCTGTGGCTGTGACTCTGCCTTCCTGGGAGGAACATACACAATTAGCATATGAAAACAACAAAGCAGAAAGGGGGTTCTGACTAAAGCAATATGCTAGGACCTCCTATCTGTCTTGAGTGCCAGTGGACTGAGAGAAATGTCCAGTCTCTCTTTGGCCTGTTTCCTTGTCTCACACAAGAGACTGAATAAGACATAAGACAACCCTATGGTGCCCCTCCCATGCTGAGCTCTTTACATGAGTCTATCTAAAGAAATATCATCTAAGCTAAACATCAGAAAGCTGAAATGGCACACATTTTCCTCCCAGAGAGAGCTGGCGTGGAGTTATAGTTTCACCCTAGGCTAACTGACAGATGGCTTTCCCGGATTCTGACTGGAGGCATGACCACCATGCTTGGCTTTGGATGTGAGTTCTGAGAGAGAACTCAAGGTCTTATTACACAGCACTAGGAAGGCTGCGAGGCAGGCTCACTGGCCAGTCAGCTTAACCTAATCATGAGTTCCAGGTTCGCTTGAGACCCTGTCTCATACAACAGATGAGGGTTGTTCCTGAGGAATGACACCTGAGGTTGACGTCTGGCCCCCACGCATGCATGTGCAGCTGCACACACACAAACACACATGTGTGTGCATACAGGCATGTTATGGGGAAGGCACAGGTCTTGGTGCTTTCTGATCAGTAAAGTGCAAACGTTGACTCGCCAGCCTATTCAGGACTGGATGCAGCACCTGAGAACACAACGGAAATCAAGATTGGGAAGGACAGAAAAACCTAGACAGATGTCCTTCTGAAGTTTTCTGACCAAGGAGGAGAAGAATCTAAGAGACTAAAGGGCTATTTCAATCCTTGCATACGTTTGCCCAGAGAGAAAGCTGGCTCCAGAAGGAGCGACTGTGAAGGAAGGCGGCAGAAGCTTCATCCTTGAGGCTGCATGACCCACTTTAAAATGGAGAAAGGGGCATTTATGGACAAGGTGGGCAGACAGATGAGGGAGGCAGTCATCGTAGGCTGCTATGGGTGCCTTCCTCGCTGCAACTGTAGGGCTCTGTGAGAAAAATCGTAGACTTACATGCTATGGAAATCAGACAGGCAAGACTATGGGAAGGCAGAAGATGCTTATGATGAACCAAGCATGAGCACTTCATCCCAGGGCACAGCTCACAATGAACTAAGCATCAGCGCTTCATCCCAGGGTCCAGCTCACAACGAACTAAGCATCAGCACTTCATCCCAGGGTCCAGCTCACAACAAACCAAGCATCAGCACTTCATCCCAGGGTCTAGAACTACTAGACTCCAGCTGGATGGATTCATAAGAGACTATGTCACATGGCATTGCCAGATCTTTATGCATTTCAGGCTAACCCAGAAATCAGGTTCTCCCTGTTCTAAAAGCTGTCAAGTCATTCACACTGAAGTCACATGTAAGTCAAAGTGATCAGATCGCCCAATTGACACAAGATTGTGAATTCTACAAGAAGAGTAATTCCTCTGCATGAGGTCATGAGTTATTTATTTCTGTCAAGATTCACCAATATTTTAAAGGGGAATTAATATTTTTTCTTTTATTTGTGAGGAGGGTGAGCACAGATGGTCATGTAAACTTATGCACAGTGAGCATAGAAGCCAGAGGAGGCAGTACAGAATCTTCTTTCTCTCTGCAGCGTGTCTTGAGACAGGGTCCGTTATGAGGCTTGAAGTTCACTGTTTCCAAAAGCCTGGCTAGCTGGTAAGCTCTTGGAATTAACCTCTCTCTGCTCCCTAATGCTGAGGTTAGGGGCACATACAGCCACAGCCAGCTCTTTAAAAAAATATGGATTCTGGGGATTTGAACTCAGATCTCCATCCTTACATGGCAAACACTCTTACCTCGTTCAATGGAATAGACCTTTAAGCACTAAGAACTATGAAAGCAAAACACATTGTCATGCATGCTGCAGCTGATAATTAAGAACATTAAGGCCACATTAGTTTTTGAGGCATGTTTCAGGGAAAAGAAACTACAAAGAATTCAGTGTAAAATTAGAACTACATTTTATGGAGGCCTCCATATGTCTTTCTATATGGAGAACATGATCCTTCACCCATTTTTTTGAGAGATCCAGCCCAGATGGAGGGCAGAAACAGAAATCTTAGATTCTAGTTCCGATGGGGGAGGCAAGCAGACAACAGGGAGGTAAAAGAAAGAGAGAAGTGTTGAAGATGGCAATTACCACAGAGGGATTTCAGATAAGAACTCTTCATAGGAGAAGGCAGAAGAATTCTCTAGGAACTCTGAGGGCCATGTTAATAGACTCAGGAGCAAAGCTGTCCACCTGCCAAGACATCAATGGAAGGAGAAGGACGAGCAGAAATGATCATGAAACGGTTTGCACTGCCCTAGCTATGGAAGACCAGAAAATCAGGAACACAGTGGGAGTCTAACGAGTTGATCTGAGTTCTTGGACAAGGCTGAAATTGTACATGCTCCCACTTCTGGTTGCCTTGGCAATGAGACTCCCACTTTATCCCAGTGACATGAGAATGCGTAACCCCCATGTAAATGAAGCACATTGTAATTAGAGGCAGAGACTCAGGAAGCCTAGCTGGGGCCTTTGTCAGAGCAAGGTTTAGGGGATCGTTCAGGTGGGTTCACACAGCCAAGAAAGACGTCAGAGGGGCAGAGATAGGCATAAAGTGGATGAGCAGTGGGGAACGACCTCTGTGACCTTGTGCCTCTCACTGATTTAGGTCACGATGTGGGTGACAGATCCTACAGTCATGTGTCCACATTGTCTCATCTGCTCTGTTTTTCTCTGTCTCTCCTGGGAAGGAATTCTGCAATGAGGAATGAGGGTGACCTAATGTGCTAGTTTCTGACATGCAATGCTCTCTTTTCCCATAAAGAGGAAGCAGAGGGAGGATGAACAAGATGCATGGAGAGACTTGAGAAGGAGGCAATTCATGAGATGCATGAGTTGCCTGTAGTTACTGTAACAAATTACCAGAAACTTGGTGGCTTAAAACAACATCCATTTATTCTTCTGCTATTCTAGCTGCTGGAAAGTCTACATCTGTTGCCCTGGGCTACAACCACAGAGCCATACTCTGTCCCGAGGACATGAGCAAAGCTCCTTGCCATCTCCTATGGCTGTGACCCTTATAGTCCTTGGCTCACTGCCCCTTCCATCTTTCAAACAAGAAGCATATTCCTCTTCAGCTATTTCCTGGAATAACCTGCCTTTTCTCCCTAGACTTTCCCTTATATGAACTATGTAACTGTAACTATGTCAATTGGGCTAGCTGTATAATTTGAGATAATTTCAACATAAAATCTTACCTTAATCATGTCTGAAAAGTCTTTTTTCATATGTCTTAGTTTATTCTGGTTTCTGTAATAAAATACTCTGACCTAAGCAATCTCAAGGAGAATCTGTTTCTGCTTACAATCCAAGGATCTAGTCCATCATGAGAGAGAAGCCAAGGAAGCAGTGCTGGCTTGAGGCATCTGGTCACATGACATCCAGAACCAGGAAACAGAGTCTGGAATCCCTGCCAGGGAATGGTGCCACTTACAGCAGGCAGGTCTTTCCGCCTCATCAATCATCTTCCACAGGCAGGTTGTTGTGTAGCAGTTTCTTCCAAGGTTCAAACCTTCCACCTTCAAGGGGAACTTTTGAAGGCAGAATAGTTACACCGAGATGAAACAACAGCATGTTCCAAGGGGACGTGAAATACTACAGGGAAAGCCTGTATAAAACAGGAAGTAAACAACTCAAAATAGTTTTAGGAAGTCCCTGAAACTGACCAAATTCACTAGGTCCCTCTCTCCCCAAAGGTGTATAAACAATAAATACTGCTGAGATTCACTCCCAGACAATCCCAGGCTCCTGGAAGAAGCAGAGAATAGCTACATCGCCAAGAAGAAACAAAAAACAGATGAGCTGCCTGGAAGAGGCTCAAACCAACTGATCCACCTGAAAGATACTCTCCAACCTGCTGAGCTGCCTGCAGACGGTGTAGTGTTCCCCAGGTTCCAAGCTTTTGTGAGCTGTCACCCATACCGGATGAACTTTGGTAATACAGAAGTCTTTAAGTCATTTCTGCTCCTGTAAGTAGTCCCTCACCCATATTACTGTAAGTGATCACAAAAACTCATTAGCCCACCAAAGTTGGACTTTGGTGATATTCATACCTTGGTCTGTTGTCAGTTCCCTATCTGGGGTAAGTAGATGTTCACATCTCCCAAGACACAACACAGACCCAGAGACCCATCTCCAAGATGATCCTAGAGTCTATCAGGTGGACAGTCAACACTAATCATTACACCATATCAGAAAACACTTTAGTTATAAGTCTAGAAGTCACGGGAAGGACATTTTGGGTGTCTGTTACATATAAACTCTTTCACTGGGTAAAAGGAAATAAATACAAAGCAGGGACAATGTGGAGAACCATGCCGTGAAGTGTCTGATAGACGGGACCACACTTGTGTTGCTGGCAAGATGCAAGCAGACATGGGAGAGGAAAAGGCTCTCAATAATTATTTGCCTTGTTTCTCTGAATTTGACACAACTCTGACACTGGACTGGGTGCTGTTGTAAACATAGGTCCCCAACATAGATCAATTAAAATTATCACTGAGAACAATCATTGCCAGCAGCATGGCATCGCTCAGTGTGATCATTTCAAGATGTTCCCTTTTTGTCTGAATTTATTTTAAATAAGTATTGGTGTGCAGATTTAGATGTGAAAAGCGTCCCACACAGAGAGTCAATGTGGCCTTAAATGTTTCCTCGCCTGCTCCCCCAGTCCTCTGCTTTTTGTATGGATATGCTTAGGCAATTACACATTAACAGACATGGGTACATCATTTTTATATTTATTATCCATTACCTGATATTTCCTATGTTGAAGAAAAACATAAGGAATTTCAAAGTGAAGGGTATTGTGGAGCTACATTGTGAAAAGCTCTAGCCTAGCAAGCGCAAAGCCCTGCGTTCCATCCCCAGTACGGCCATTAAAGAAAGAATAGATGTTAAATTAGATCTGGGACAGGAAGTACCTGGAAGGTAGCAGACTCTCTGAACCTGCACAGTGGCATGGATGGGGGATCTCTAGTGGGGGAGGTGGGAGATGAAGACAAAAAGGTGATTTGCAGCAAGGCCCCTCCCGCTGTTTTTATGTCTCCTACCCCTGCACCGCTGTGCCCAAACTAACATCCTGCAATGGCTTTCAACAGCAAAACTAATTTGGTTGTGTCATGCTGAGACATCCATCTTCTCATACCGACGTAACAGGTTAACACACAAAGAATGGATTGCTGCTGACCGCAGGGAGCAGCAAGACAAACTTCAAGAAGCCGCAACAGTGTGTGGTCACTCCCCACTGCCTCTGTTAGCAGAGCCCAGGAAAGTGAGTTGCCTCCCAGAGTAACAATCAAAATTCGAAGATGCAAGCATGGGTACAACAATTTCTCCCTGAGTATACAAGAAAATAATTAGACAACGTCAACTCAAAAATAGCAGCACAGTCCCAGGCCCAGCGGTTTCTCCTGGATGGACTTTCCTCCAGCTGCTCACGCATGTGAGCACAAATGTCTGTGGATGGATATTCAAGGCAATTGTGTTTGTAATGGCAAGAGGCTGGGAATAGCCTCACAGGCTATCAGAAGGGGATGGCTGGCTCCGGGAGAATACCTCCTCTCGCCCACTTCATAGACTGAGAAAGAACCACTTGTTGAGTGGGGAAAGGAAGACTTTGAACAGTGTCCGAAGTTTGCCAATATCTGTTTAAAAGACACTGGTGTGTTTACTAATTGGAAGCTGTTTTGCTGCCAGGCAATGGTGGTACAGTAGTGAAGAATGCTGGTCCTGGTTCAAAGACACTTATATAAATACGACAACATATGTCACATACCACCAGTAAAGATACGAGCCCCACAGTTGTGCTTGAGTTTGACTGAGCCATGTGGAATTCTAATTGGTGGCTGCTTTGGCCTATGAGCAAAGGACATTCATGAGATCTAACCTAATACACACTTGAGAATATGACACAGAAGAAATAGGCAGTATTTGGTTCTGGAAGGGAGATCAGGAGGAGGCATGCTTCCTGGACGCATGGTGAGATGATTGATGTTTTTCATGTTCTTGCCTTGCCTATTCAGAAACAAATTAATAACAAAAAATATGTGTAGGCAGCATGAGAAACCTGCCTACAGAGAACAGCAAGGACGAGGTCAGGATTCAAAGCTATGGGGGGGGGGTTTAGAACACTACGTAGGCAGGTGATGTGGCACGCTCAGCTCACAGCTTAACTGGCCTTTCAGCTACCATGTGTCTCAGTCTGCAAGGAAAGTAGAAGCCCTGGGACCAGGTCAGGTGCGATTGGAGGTAACAAGGCAGAGACCCAGGCAGCACTTGCTGCAGTTCTGTGCCCCTCAGCTCACCCATGCTCCTGAGCACACCTATGAGCCTGGGCTCATCTGTGTCGCCTAAACCTGGGTTCCTTCATGAAGCTCGGCTCACCTGTGCTTCTCGATGCTCCCGCGTGCCTGGCTTCACCTGGGCTCCTGAGCTCAACTGTGTGCCTCAGTTTGTCCATGATCCTGATCTTTTTCACTTACACTGGGTTCGGCTAGGAAGTGGTGAATTGAAAATACCATCTCCCATCATTCCCGCGGCACCTCATCTCAGTGCCTGACTCAAGAGAGTAAGACTTGCTAACTTGCTCTTTCCTTCAGGAAATGAAAAACAATAGATCTTTCCAGTCTAGAACAGAGAAGTGTCCAAGCAGCCAGGTCACATGACCAGAGGCAACTCCAGCGGGAAGAGGTCATGTGGGGCAGAGATGAGCAAGTGGCAGAAACAGGCAGGTAGACAGCCAAATGCAGATTGGACTTGAGATTCCTACAGATACTGGCTTAGTCCCTGCCCTTGAGCTAAACTAGAGAATTGTCTCCTGTGCTCTGTGGGTGGGCTGTGAGACACAGGAAACAAGCATAGCTTTTCATTTTTGGTGGTATATGCATTGCACATATGAAGGGGCTTCATTCATGGATACCAGGTCTCTGAAGATCTCAACCTCATGGCCTCTCCTTTCTCCTCCTTCCCCCTCTGCAGCTCCCTCCCTTCTCCTGCTTCCACTTTCATGTCATATGATATTAGACATGTAGGATGTATCATGTAAGATCTAAGATCAACAGATGACAGAAGACATGAGAGTGTGTCTTTCTGAGTCTGACTTATTTTCCTTAACGTGATGATTTCCAGTTCCAGGAAACAACATGATCTCATTCTTCTTTCTGGCTGAACAGACGGCTTTCAGATATGCCACTTTCTTCTGCTGATGGACACCGAGGCCGATCCCATAACTTAGCTATGGGGCCTGGAGCTGTGGTGAGCAGGGTGTGTGCGTATCTGTGTAGAGTGCTGACTTAGAGCCCTGCGGTAAATACCAACAGGGTTAAGCCTGGGACCTAGAGTAGATCCATTTTCAGTATTTGAGGACTCTCCATACTGACTTCTACAGTGGCTAGACTCATTTGCATGTGCACCAGCAGCATATTCGATATTCCCTGTGCGTCTGCACCCACACCAGCATGTGTCTGAATTCTTGTTCCCTACTTCCCAAATTGAGCCCTGAAGCACACAGATGAACATCTCTGAGCCTCTGTGCCCGTCTGTCAAGCAAAGACAGCAAGTCACACCTGATTAATTTCTTTCTTTTGTTATTACTTATCGACTTGTGTTCATTGAATACAGCCTACTTTTTTCCTCCATGTGTTTATGCAAGAATAACCCCTGCCTAACAAATTCCTACATGCTTCTTTTCTGGGTCCTCAGGGGATTTCAAGGTAGGACTCTGTTCCAGGGACAAGAAGTTATTTAAAATATGTTTAGGGAATAACTGAAGAGATAATGCAGTGGTTGAGAGCACTGATTGCTCTTCTAGGGGACATAAGTTTGATACCACATAGTGGCTCACAATTGTCTGCAACTCCAATTTCAGGAAACCCACACCCTCTTTAGGCCTTCTCAAGCATCAGGTTTACATACATGCACACAGACATACATGAATGCAAAAATCCATACACGTAAAACATATATCAATATATAATATACACATATATATGATATATTATATATCCATAATATAGACATATGTACTATATATATGGGGATGGGGTTATATCTCAGAGGACTTGATAGTGTCCTAAAGACCCTAGGTTCTATCTCAAGCATAGGGAAAAAAGCAAACACTTTTACTTTCTATTAGAAATGCTAGAAAACAGTGCAGAATTTGAAGACTTATGAACATAAGAAACTGCATCTGGGAGGGAGTTACAAATGGCAGCACCTGTTCAAAAGTCTCCCTGATGCAGTTTTTCACATATATTTTATGGGACACAGAAAAGCTAAAAAAAAAAAAACAAGAACAGTAAGCACATTTTATATATTTAATACATCATAGATGTTTGTGCAAAATGTAATTACAAATGAGTGTGTTATACCTATAGTAAAACACTGACAATAAAAATAGTGATAGCTCTATTTTTATTAATAGCATCTACCTCTAAAATTTACTGTAAAATGATCTAAAGCAATGCATGGGAAGTGCTTGATGCCATTCCTAATAAATGCTCCCATTATTAAT
Organism: Ondatra zibethicus; assembly: GCA_004026605.1. Classification (NCBI taxonomy): domain Eukaryota; kingdom Metazoa; phylum Chordata; class Mammalia; order Rodentia; family Cricetidae; genus Ondatra; species Ondatra zibethicus. The sequence continues at coordinate 76,899 of PVIU01002322.1, forward strand.
ATTCTACGAATAATATGTATCTAGCATTAATGAGTGATGCTCAGAGAGACGAGGCTACTAAGAGAGTGTGCCTAGGCAGGTGCTCATTTTCTCACATGGCCTCTCCAAGGATGCTGCGTACCCACCCTGTGACAGTCTCTTGGAGTCCACATTGCACAACTGCAGAGGTCATATTCCTACTGCATCCCATATGCGTAGTCCCCTACTCCACCAGGTACATGTGTTTTGTGACCCCCATGACTTAAAGATTCACCATCCAAGGTTATTGCTGTAGCGATTGCTTCCACGGTGTCTCCCCCACCTTCTTGTTTCTAATGTTCCTAATAATTAGAGCCACACTTTACCTTAGCGTCAGTTACCCAAGCAGCTCAAGAGATAATCTCCCATCTGATCCCTCTTCTTCAGGTCTACGAATCAATGTAAATTACAGGGTGAGAGGGGAAGGGGAAAGCGCCTTAAGCATGTGATGTGATACTCTAACATGTGAAGAGAAAATAGAGAAGAAATGTTGAGGGCTAAAGGCTTAAGTGGGAACAAGGTAAACAAGGACTTGGAATAGATTAGTTGAAATTTAGGATTGATGAGAAAGTTGATAGAAGCCCACTACTTTGTAAGCTAATTTCACCTTTAATGCCAGCACTTAGAAGGCAGAGAGAGGCAAGTAGATCTCTGTAAGTTCAAGGCCAGACTGGTCTACACAGCAAATTCCAGGCCAGCCAAGGCTATATATTTCTAAAGGATTGGGTTGGTTCCAGGTATCCTGAATGTTTCTCCCAGAAGCTTCGGGTTATTAAAAACAATCTCAGTTCCAAGCATCAAGAGACCAGAGACCCCAAAAACAATACAGGCTATTGCCATTGCTCTTGGTTACCCACCATAACTAGAAGTTAAATCCCTATTGCTGAAGACACTACATTTTGGTTGCAGGACACAAAAAATCAAGTTACAGCTGACCTGCAGACTCCACTGGTGACTGCCTCTCATTGTTCCCGAGTGTGCATGCGGGCCACCAGGGAAGAAAATTTAATTATCAAGGGTCTTGCATGCTACAATACCAGCCTCAATATTATAGAGATAACTATTCATTTTCTGATTGGATCTGAGGCCTTCTCCACAAGAAGGAATCTATACCTGGTATTGTAAACCTTGTCAAAAACCCACAGCTGAAGAGGTCAGGCCCTGGGGGTGGGAGGATCTACTACTACTGTTTTGTTAAATGGACATGGTAACAAACTACCTTCTAAATATTCATGTTTCTGTCCAGAGATTAGTGTTGTTCTCAACCTTGGCCAGAGAAGACTTTTCACAGTGGGCAGCAGTTAATGAAGAGATTCATAGATAGTCAAAGTGCTGATAATAACTAACTGTTGAGTGCTCGGTCCTAAATAAGACATCTGTATCAGCTCCACCAAGGCTCTAGAACATTATGGAAGAAGGAACAGAAAGAATGTAAGAGCCAGGGGATGGGAGGAGTGTTGTGAAACACTGTCTTCTGGACATGACATGGCTGCTCCATTTATGAACTCGCTGCAGCCTCAGTTCCCTGCCCAAGGCCAAGGCAGCCAAGATTCGAGTGGGAAGTGCTAATTAGATCCAGTGAGCTACTTAAAGAGAAGAAAGAAAAGGAGGAGGAAATAAAGGAGGGGGACATGTTGGTATGTTTCTGGGAGGAGTGGGAGGAGAGAGTTGGTATGAACCTGATCAAGATACATTGCATACATACAGAAAACTGTCAAAGAATAATCCCAACATACTCTTAAAAACCACAATGAATAATTCAATAAAATTTTGTATTTAAAGAAATTATGAGACAATATTTGTGTTTACACTCTGAAGACAGCTCTCATGATGAATGGTGGGTACATTACACCAGCATTTTATTGCTAAGATTGTCATTCCAAGGTGCTTACCCTCAAAAGAGCTCTATATTTGGAGTAGAGAGGGAACTTAGAGATCTCTAGGCTGCTCCCTTCTTAGAGTAGAAACTGGAGCCCCCAAAAGGAAAATGGACTCAGCTAAGCTCACTCAGGTGCTTAAGCAGCTCTCTTCACTGTACTGCAGCATGAGTTCTCCCATGAGGACGTAGAGAGATGCTCAGAGCCTGTGGAACCACCTGCATCTCAGCCCTAAGAACTATCTCAAGCTAAAGCTACAGCTGACATCAGTATCCAGATCTTCTCTCTTGGCAACATCCCACCACCCTTTCTATAGGTGGGAACCATCAGTCAAGGTATCTGCTCTCCCTGGGCCATGGTGGTACTCAGCTCAACCACTTAGGCATCCTCTAGGAAGCACATGGGAGGGAGGGCAGGATCCCTGGTAGAATCTGACTTACCATGCACTGAAGGACCTGCCCAGCAGGTCCTGCCTCCTCGGTGCCCAGGGAGGCTTTTCTCCCTGCCCTTTGCAGAAGCATGTTTCTGAAACACCCTGGAAATCTAGTGAATGAGTTCTCAGTCTAAGTTACTCAGGGCTATTTTCTTGCCCCCCAGCTCCCACCCTACTACAAGATCCAAAAAACACCTCCTATGTGGTGGACGAATGGTCACAATCGCTTTCAGAACTGGATGGCTGTGATACACTCCTAAGCACCTCTCTACCATCCATGGGAACATACAGTCACACAGCATGGAATGTAGCTCTTAGTTGGAGACACAATGCTTCTTTCTGCAAACAAATGAAAGTCTTTCTGAAGGCCAGCGGCAATATCATAAATAAGAGGTCCTCAGTCCTAATGGGTCACACTCAGTTATGAGATTTGACACATTGAATTCCCAGCTGAAACAGTGGCATTTAAAAACTCTTTGAGTTTCTTGTGAGTTACTGACCATCCAAGGTCATTTCTCTACTCAAACATTCTTGCTAATTCTGTGCAGAAACACTGACTTGAGAAGGGAGGGAATGGAAGTCTGTGCAGAAACACTGACTTGAGAAGGGAGGGAATGGAAGCAGTGTCTACTGCTTTCTGCTTTGTCTTAATGTATTTCTAAACCCAGACAGTGTAAAGTACATGCTGAGTCATATGTCGAACTGATCATGTGACATCAGGCAAACAATAAAATCATGGCTCCCACATGACCTTTAAAATCCTCTCCTTTTATTCATGGCCTCCAATTTCTCAAGAACAGTTTTGGTAATGTGTTAACTCCCCCATGCTAAACTGTTTCTATTTCAAAGCTATCACAGGAAGAACAGTTGGCTAGTGAGGGAAGTCATTCAGCCCATAAATCACAAAGCAGAGGTCTCTCTGTGGTCCAGAGGCCTGGACAGAAATACATCTAAGAGCTAAAGGAAGAACAATGGCCTCCACATCCTAAGCCCTAGGACCTGTGCCTGTTATTTTCCATGACAAAAGGGACTTCGCAGGTGTCCTTTATCCTAGTTTGCCTTTGGTTGCTGTGAGAAGACATTGACCAAAGCCAGTATCAGGGAAGGAAAGGTTTACTGGGTTCGTTCTCAGCTCCCAGGTCACAGTTCATTGCCAAGGGAAGTGAGGAACTCATGACAGGAAGCTGAACAGAAACTGGGGTAGACACCATGAGGAGAAGCAGTGCTTACTGGCTTGCTAAGCTTGATTTTTTTTTATATACAACCCAGGACCACCTGCCAGAGTGACACTGCCCATGGCATCCTGGGTCAATCAAGAAAATGCTCTTGAAGATATACCCACAGGCCAATCAAGTGGAGGCAACTTCTCAGCTGAGGGTCTTTCTTCCCAAGCGACTTAAGCTTGATTCTATCAGGTTGATAGAAACTAGCCAGCACATTATTAAAGTAAATTTCTGTTGTGTTTCTTATTTGTATGCTTTTTTGTTTGGGGCTGTTTTGTAGCAATGGGGGAATTGAGGGTTTCACTCATACTAGGCAAGCTCTCTGCCACTGAGCTGTGTCACCAGCTCTCTTCTCATCTTTTACCTTGAAACAGGGTCTCACCAAGCAGCACAAGCTAGCCTTGAACTTGATTTATAGCAAAAACAAGTCTTTAAAACCCCTACCCGAGCTTCCTAGGCATCTGGAATTACAGGCACACAGGTAAGGGTTCTGGAATGCAGAGGTGACCCTGGGCTATCGGGTGGATCCATGGTAATCACAGAGCTCCTTAAGGGGATCACACAGAGGGAAGAAGAGTCAGAGAGAGACAGGAACACACTATGATGCTGGCTTTCAGACAGAAGAAGGTCCATGAGCAAAGGCCTCCAGGGGAGCTCTAGGATCTGGGAAAGACAGAAGAGACCAGCCCTCAAGGCCTGCATAAAGGACTTGAATCTACTACCCCTTGATTTTGACTTAGTGAGACTCAGTTGAGATTCTGACCTACAGAAGTATAAGAAGAACTTCATGTTCTCAGTCTCTGAGACTGTGGGGATTTGCAATCAAATGGAAACAATCAGTCACATGTCCACTGCAAACAATCAGTCATATGTCCACTGCAAATAATCAGTCACATGTCCACTGCAAACAATCAGTCACATGTCCACTGCAAACAATCAGTCATATGCCCACTGCAAACAATCACTGCAGATTCAGAGTGCAGGCCCAATTTGCCAGTTTTTCTGAATTTTTAAAAATGGAGATATTTTAATGTAAAGTAACTTGATTTTCATAACACTGGGCTGCCTTCAAACTCTGGCTGTATCCCACAAAGGCTGTCCCCTGGCTTCAGCCCACAGAGCAGCAGCCGGCCTTGTGCCCAGCATGCTCCACGAGGGCAGCTGACAGATTTCTTGAGCATCGTTCCCATAGTTGAAGCCTTTAATTCGCACAGGCTCTGCTCAGAAGCACAGCTTCCATCTCTCCCATACAGCCACGGGCCTTCCCCCCCAACCACTCCAGGACAGCGAGGGGGTCTTGTCTCTCTCTCTCCCGCAGGATAGCCCTTCATATTCTTGAAGACTGCTCTTGGGTACCTGTTTCCCTGATTTATATTTTTCTTGAGGCCCTTCCCATAATCATTACTTGTCTGCGGCCTGGCCCTTCCAAAATGTAACGAGCATTACTCAGCAGTAGCCCCATGTCTCAGCCCATAGCCTGTGTCAGTACCATGGACAGAGAAAACAAGAGGCATGTTCTCTGAGTCATGCCACAGAGCCCAAAAATTCTGCAGAAAGCCATTCCATCTCTCCCCAGCTGAAGAGATGTTCTTTACTAAAGGCCAAAGGTTGGATTGGAGCTGTGGCCCCATTGGAAGCATGCGCCTCACCTTCACAAAGGTTGGACTAGAGCTGTGGCTCCATTGGAAGTGTGTGTGCCTCACCTTCACAAAGCCCTAGGTTCCATCCAGGCACAGTGGCACGTGAGCTCAGAAAGCAGAGGAAGGCAAATCATACATTCAAGGTCATCTTAGTTACATACAAGCTAAAAGCCAACCTAGGATACATGAGATCATGCCTCCAAATGCTTCAGGTGAGTGACTCGCTCCTCCTCTTCATTCCACCTCCACCCTTCATTTTCCCAGCCGTAGTCAAGCTCCTATTCATACCTGAGTCTGACTCAGACATGGCCTCCTTGGGGAAGCCCTTTAGCCAGTGGCAGGTCTGGACCAGCATTTCCTTCCCAGCATCCATCTCTAACTGTAATCCTGCCGCTGTCCCAGCAGCTGTCTAGTGTCTATGCCCGCCCCACCCCCTCCATCTCTGTGGGAACAACTCTGAAGTTGGCATTCACTGTCTGGTACCCAGATAAACAGTAAGTGGGTGTGGGAAGGCCTAGATGCCAACATTCTGTGTACGTGTAACCCAAGTGAAAGTCACAGTCTCTGAACATCTTCAGCCCTTCTCCTGGGGACAGATGCCTCTACCGCTTCATCTGATACTTAGATTCCATTTATTCCAAATGTCATAACCTAAATTCATGACTTCAGTATTTTTATCTCTTTACTACTTTATTTCACATTGTAGGTCAGTGACCCACATTTGATCCTTGATTTCATTGACTATATATGTCCTTTCCTCGTGGCTTCATAAATTTACTAACATACTAGGAAGCCTTGAGCCTTCATTCATTCAAGAAGCATGTGGTCATTATGAGCCAGACCCAGAAGGTGGACGAAGTTCACAAATAAACAAAGCATGGTCCCTGTCTTAGAATACAGTCTATTTGGAGAAACAGACCCAAATGTTCACAGATACAAGTAAAGAAAACTGGGGGCTGGGGATATGGATGGGGGTTGAATTGCTATGATGCAGAAGGTCTTCAGTTATGATCCCCAGCAACCATATACAAAGCATATGTCTGTAGCCCCAGTTCTGGGGGATGTGGGGACAAGAGAGCTGGAAAGATCCCTGGTCAGTCCATGTAGCTGAGACAGTGAGCTCCAGTTTCTGTGAGAGACCCTGCCTCAAAAAGTTAAAGCGGAAAAGTAACAAAGGAAGGATCTGATGTCAGCGTCTGGCCTGTGTGTGTATCCACAAGCAGGAATTAACCAGGTTATGATAAGATGGGAGTCCGTGAAAAGGGGAAAAACATCATCAAGTCAAGGACACATCCCAGGAAGGGACAAATATTTTAAGGGGCTGAAACATCAGTGACAATAAGGAAGCCTGAGTCTAAAGAGCTATGAACCAATGTGGTTGAGAACCAAGTTCAGCAACACAGATTTTAGCGACAAAACAATGGGCCGTCAACGGGGCATGGCGCTGGCACTTTTCAAAACAATACCTAGTGTGTATAGCAAGACAGGGAGGAGAGAAGCAGAGGACATTCAGTAATTTGATAGGAAAGTTCAAATTAGAAATAGTTAGGACCTTATTGGGCATAGGGTGACAGGTGGAAAAGAGAAAACACTTGAGAGACCCACAATGTTGTACAGGGACCTATACACAGAGAGCCGTGCCATGGCACTGAGCCCTGCTTCCCGGTGACTAGCTTCAACTCAGTGAAGTTACTAGTTCACATCAAAGGACTTCTTATCCATTCTGAAGGCACTGCACACATTGAAGCATTCTTTGATTTGGAAAATCATGTTGCCTTACTATACATGGTTTGTACAGATTTGTTTACAGACATTTAACACTGCAGAGCACACTGGATCCTGGGTATTTTCACTTAATTCAACCACCATTGCTTGCATTCCTTTAGCAAGCATTGACTGATCACACACTATTCCCAGCTGTAGGCCACTAAAGGGTTCAGGGAACAGAAACAGCTCAGCCCCAGTAACGGGGAAGTTCAAGGTTGGTGCAGGGGGTTCATATAATCTATAATCAACACGATGGGTATGCCCATGATGTGAGGAGCTCAGAGGTGTATGGGACAAAGAAACATGATGGCAGATTTAGCCTGTGATGGGGTGGAAGACAAGGAAAGCACCCTAGGTATATGGCATTATTCTGTTTCTCAAACTTGACTGTGGACTTTCATCATGAGCACTCCCCGGGTCAACCCACCTGGACTTTTAGCACACAGCTCAAGCAAACAGGGCTGATCTCCACTTCGTGCACAACACACATACACAACTGCAGCCCCATGGGTGTACTGTGGCTTGTATTAATACTTCTCAGGGGCTGCCACTGCTTGCCAAACACATGCATGTGTTACTAGACAGTGCAAGTAGTGTTAAATTCCATGCGGCAGGGATCCCAGTGCCCCAGTCACAGCTAAAAGCCCAGGGTCTGGCAAAACCTCCTAGACCTGCTGGCTGCCCAGTAGAGAAGTGTGAACAAATCACAGCTGAGAGCCCAGTTTGACTCTGCTGGGCTCTGCAGTAGTTTGCCTTCCCTTCTGTGTGACCACATTCTTTTCCCACATCAGAGAAAAGTGATCTAATGCATTTCTTGCCTCCTCCCTGGGGCCTGAGGGCCGGGGCTCCCATGAGTGGGTACTTGCCTCTTGTAACCCTGATCAGCACAAACCAGAACCTCCTTGCCCCCGCTACTCCAGAGCAGCAGGACAGAGTGAGGTACCAAGCCTGGCCTTCCACAGTTCCTCTGCCCAAGCGTCAAACGTCATCAGTCATGCTAGAAAATGGTCCCGAGCCACTGCTGCCTAATGGGCCATAATGGATGAACACAAGTCAGCAGAAGGCTGTGTTTACTAAGAGATAGGTATGGATGGGGTCTTTTTGGCCTCCAAAGAGCATATGTCTCCTAGAGCAAATGAGGTTGAGTCCAGAGCCAAGACAAACAGGTACAAACACGCAAACAAGGTGGCCCATGCTTCCTCATCCTTAGACCATAAAGTGATGAAGGCACCGCACTTAGGAGACAGACAAACAGGGAAGAAGATCATCAGTGCATGGTGGTGGTATCACGAATGTCCAATGAGTCTGGGCCATCAGAGAAGACTACCTAGAGGAAGTCATGGCAGAGGGTGCGATGAGGAGTTGATTCTCCCAGGATGTGATGGCCTACAGCCATGCCAAAACCACAGCCTGAAGGCTGCATGTGGCCAAAAATAGCTATGAATGTCGCCCAACATAAAATATTGTGCAGTGATTTCTCTTGCAATTTTTCATAACCAAACTGCACAGTTCTCAGGCATAAACTTTGTATGTGATGCTGGGCTGCAGTGCCAAAAGGTTTGACCCCAGTGTCAAACCACCTGGTTCCACATGTGCTGGTACAAGTTTCTATTTTCTGGAGGTGCTAACTGTCCTGAAACACGTGAACAGCAACAGTTCCTAGACTTCAGAATTCATATGAGGGACATGCTTCCCTAAGAAGAAGGCTGGGCAAAATGAGCAGTCAGCAAATACTGGCCTAATATTACTCGTGCTACAGCTATGGGGGAAGAAGAAAAGCACTTATTTTAGGTGCAAAACTCAAGGATGCACCTATAAGATTTCGTCATATAAATTAAGCAATATCTTAATGCTTCATTTTTATAGATCAGAAGCAAGAAAAATCCACATTGAAAAAAATATCAAAATATGAAGTAAGGACGCAACCTTAATCTCCACTTGCCCAGCCCCAGTCTTACCCAGTTCTCTATTTAAATCCTGTATTTGGAAACCATGAGACGGCTCCTGGGTGAAGGGAACTGCCTGATGGCCTGTCTTCAATCCCTGGCACCCACGCAAAGGAGAAAGGAGAAGACCAGCTCTACAAAGTTAACCTCTGACCTCCAACACGCAAAATGGTACATGTGACTGCCCTAGAGTAAATCAATTGGTGACTTTTGACCCCACATTTGTTCATCACAGAACTCTTTGCATGGATTTTTATTCTTTAAAATACTGTGTGAAAAACTACATTAAAATGTTGCACTAGAATAATATTTATCTTGATGGCTGAACTCCAGGAGTCCCTTGAAATTTTTTAGTGATATCAACGACATTATGTGTCCCAAATATCTGCGGTATTTCCTGAGGACTCTAAATGTTCCCACCACAAAGAAAACACAAATGTTTAAAGGTGATAGAAATGCTAATTGCATGTATTTGAGCATCATACAATGTATATATATATCAAAACAAACATTTCATTGTACCCTATAAATATGTACAGTAATTGCAGCAATTAGAACAAATAAAACTTGTGAAAAGTTGCTCCAAATGCAAGTTCCTCACTCACCCTTGTTCTAGCCTTGATATTATTCTTTAATTTTTCCCCAAGTGTGTAACTTTTCTCAAATAGCAAAAAGTCAGGGAAGGTTACTGTTGTCTAAAGAGATGAGTTCCTAACGTTAAGTTGGTGAGAGAGTTTAGCCTGGTCTGGGAGGCAAGGCACACACATGCTGGCTGAGGACTCCATAGAAATGGGCGTGGTGGCACAGACCTTGGGACAGTCACTATTATTATTTCCTTATAGATTTGTAACACAGTTTCACATGTAAAAGTTTTTTGAGACAGTTTCATGTAGCACAGGCTGGCCTCCAACTCTGAGCTTCTGAGCCTCCTGCCTCCGTGCTCTGTGACAGAAGAAACACCTAGAGAGGCAGCCAGCCCTTGATGCTCCATGAGACCCCTGGAAGACAGCTCGCCTGTGTGGAAAGGGCAGCCAAGCTCAGCCCTATGACCAGACCTGCATGTGTGAGGTGAGAGATGAAAAGACTCTTCCTGGATGTCCACGCAGGGGACGCTTTGGGGGGGGACACTGTGCAGAGGGTGGGGGGCCCTGTTCTAGACAATGTCAAGGCTGTGAGAGAGGAGCTCCAGTCAGGGAGGGAACTGGTTTAGGTATGATGCCAAAGAGAAGATATGGTGCAAACTCAGCTCTAAGATGACTGCATTCAGGAGCTCTAAGTCCTAAGCAGCTGGTTGACTATGGCCAATAATATCATAGTGTCTACTGGAAATTTAGGAAGACAGTAGTCAAGCAGGTAGATACACACACACACACACACACACACACACACACACACAAAATGGGAACTACACGTTGTGATTGTATTTGCTCATTAATTAGGTAATAGTTATAATTTCACAATCTCAGCCAGACATTGTGGTTTCCATCTCTAATTCCAGAGTTTTGAAAGCAGGGGCAGGAGGACTGCCCCAAATATGAGGCCAACATAGGCTACATAGGGAAAGAGATCATCCCTCAGATGATTGAGAAGGAGGAAGATGACAGAAATTTCAACAAGTTTTGGGGTCTTGGTAGTGCAGGCCTAAAACCCTGGCTAGTCTGGAGGCTGGGGAAAAGGAAAACCAACTTGGACTACAGATCGCTACAGGCCAGTCAGAGCTACAGAGTGAGACCCGTATTCTAAGAGGAAGAAGGGGGAAAGGAAGGAAGAGGAGGGAGGAAAGAGAGAGGAAGACTAGGAGGGAAAGGAAGAGATGGGGAGGAAGAAAGCGGAGGAGAAAGAGGCAAAAAGGAAGAAGGAGGGAAGAGAAGAAGGAGAGGCTATAGCTTGAGTTGGTTCAAGTCGTCCAGTAGTAGATCTGGCTCCATCACAAACTCAGTCTCCATGGTGTTCAGCTTCCCTGCCTGTAAGTAACAGTAAGAACTGGGAACAATGCCTCTGTCTCCCAGACAGGACTGTTCCAGCTGAAATCATGTATGGAAATAGACCCAGACCACTTCCACAAGACTTCACTGTAACACCACACAGATGTCCTTAAAAAGCACAGGCTGCAGGACCCCAGTTCAGAGCAACTGATCCAGCAAGCTCTCTGGGGTGCTGGGGTGCATGCAGGGTTAGAGGCCACAGATGACAAACACGGCAGCCAGCAGAGAGGTAGTGTGTATCACTGTAGCCATGTGTGATGGTCCACAGCAGATGGACACAGATCTGGAGAATAACATTTAGAGACACAGTAACCTAGTACCAGCTGCTACGTCCAAACACAGGAGCGCTTCTCTCAGAGTTGTCTTTTACTAACTGACAATGGTTAATCAGTTCCAACAAAGACAAATAACCAAATGCTGTTATTCAGGAACTTAGATCATCAGACTCCAGCTCTGCTTCCCAGCACCTGCAAGTTCTTCCCCAGCCACTAATGTTCTTTGGGCTCAGCATCTCCATCAGAGCCTGGGAATCCACAACCCGACCCTGCCTTTGATTCCTAAGAAGTTCAAATACCAGTGGTAGCAAACAATGATAATACAAATGATTAAGAAATATAAATTTGAAGCTCTTCATAGTGTTATTTTGATACAAGGTATGGGAGTCTTTGTGCATGCAATAAACGTAAAATTATAGTTTTCCAAATTGGGTTTCTGACCCACCAAAGAGAAGATGTGGCCTCTGAAGTCAAGGGATCAAATGTGTGCTTGACTGCCCAGTAAGCACATAATACAGAGAGAATTAATTAAATGGTGCATTCTTCTGATGCAAAATGAGGGTAAACAGTCACGAAGCAACCTATGATGCTGTGAAGAGGAGATGCATTAAGTACATAGAAAGCATGGAGCCAGGGCTTGCCCCTCGAGTGCACCATGTGCAGCAGGATTTTACTGGAATTGCTGTCATCATTAATACCATGGCTGCCTCCCCACCAGGCAAAGGGGATCCTCCTGCAGCAACCAGAGCTGCATGCACTTCCCTGGCCAATGACGGTGACACCAGATAGCGCTGTTCTGGTTCTTACAGAAACCCTGCACTTCTGCCACCATATCCTCCAGGATTCTCCCTGTCACCTCAGAGTCAAGCCATTAAAATCTAATCTTCTGTGATGGGCCAATATTCATCAGGCTGGACACTGGGATAAGTGCTTTCAAGGGGGCATGATGATGCAGAACCCTACACACACCTTCCCTGATATATTCAACTAATGTACCATTCTAAGGACTGAGGACATAGCTCAGTTGGTAGAGTGTCTACCTAGAATGCACTAAGTACTCGGTTCAGTCCTCAGCACAACATAAACTGGGTATACCAGTGCCCATCTGTAAACTCAGCAACTTAAGAGGTAGAGACAGCAGGGAGGAGGATCAGGAGTTCAAGGCTATTCCTAGCCATAGAATGAGTTCAAGATCAGCTTTGGTTACATGAGACCCTATATCAAAACCAAAGAAAGGAAAAAGAAAAACCATGTATTTTAGGTTTTTGTTAGATACTTAGGAAACAGTGATAACCATGATACTGTCCTCAAGAAGGACCATCCCAACAGACCACACCACTGGGTAATCACACAGACTGCTAAATAACCAGTATGACTGTGTGATTCTGAAGTCTAGTGGGAATCTGGAGGAAAGGTCAGCATAAACTGGATGATGTAACTTGCTCAGACAAGCCAGGATGCCCCTCACTCTCTCCTAGATGTGCACCTTCAAACCAGGATGGCCAACGGCATTCTCATGCCTGGAAGATGAGGGCTCTAACTACAAGCAATGAGCAACCACTACGTGTTGAGGCAGTGGATTCCAACTGAACTCTGTAGGCTAAATACAGTGTGCGTCATCAACAAACAGAGGGTGACCTCAAGCTGCTCCTGGTATTCCAGTTGCATTCCAAAGCTAGGGATGAGGCTTTTCCAAATCGGAGATAATTCAGCCAGATCCACAAACATCATTAGAAGCCAAGAAAAATATATTGGACAAAGACTGCATAGTGTGTAGGTGGAGGCTGTGTTTTGTTTCCCAGCAGCAGAGACCCAAATAATCACACAGAAACTATATTAATTACAACACTGTTTGGCCTATTAGCTCAGGCTTCTTATTAACTAACTCTTACATCTTAAATTAACCAGTTCCTATTCTGTGTATTGCTATGATGCTGTGGCTTACCTAGTAAGGTTCTAGTCTGGTGTCTTTCTCCTGTAGCTACATGGCAACTCCCTGACTCTGCCCACTCTCTCACTCATTATGTCTGTTCAGATTTGCTACCTGGCTTTACTCTGTTAAGCCATTGACCAAAATAGCTTTATTCATCAACCAATAAAGCAACACATACAGAGGGCATTCCACATCATCTCCCCTTTCCTGCCTAATTAAAAGAAAGGCTTTAACTTTAACATCATAAAATTACATATACAAAGCAGTTATCAAGCAAGAATTATAGTTATAATATTTAGTTCATTTACATTTGGCAAATTAAGAAATATACTCTATTACCTACCCTATCTTTGTGAGTCAAAAGTTTTATATATAATTTATCTTTTATTATAATTAAGGAAAACTGTAACTATCTGTCTTCAACTCTTCAAAGGCATGAGAAGGGAAATAATATTGCTTGAGTAAACAGGAAGTACACAGGAAGTGCAATCAAGCAACTTTCAAAAGTGCAAGAAATGACAGAGACAACCGGCTACCTGAGCAATCACCCAAAGTCTCATTTGCAATGTTGGGGCAACCAACTTTAGCTAAGGCCTAGAGTAACTGACAGACCATTTTCAGATGCAGGAAAATTTGAAACACCATCTTACCATGTCTTGGCAAGATTTGTCAGTCATTTTGCTTGTATCCTGCTTGTCCAGTCTGGACACCATGCATTTTGTCAGTGGTCAAAGCAGGGGCAGTTCTTTGTCCACAGGCAAGTTTTGTCAAAAAGAAAACAAGCTCCAAGTGGAGTGTCTTTGGTGCCCAACAATCTCTCGGGAATAGATTGGTGCTGCCAGGAGCAATCATGTCTCACATCAACAGAATCCTAAATTATTTAAATACAATATTCTACAATTCTTTGAAGTGTTTGAAGATTACCTATCTAGGTGGAATACAATCCTTATGCATCTAAAGAACATAATTAGTCTAACTATAAGTATGACAAACATGGATGACTATTGACCTGTAATTAATACCTATATAGCTTAAAGACTAAGGCTTCATATTAAAAAATTAAACAATCTTTAGACAAATGTGCAGCAAATGAGGACAATGACCTCAAAATGTAAGCCATATGTAAGTATCTTGATCAAAGGCAGAAATCTGTAGTGCAATATGATAAATATATCCTAAAATTGCATCAATATACAAAATATTTTAAGCAGAGGTAGAAACATGCATGCTACAATATAACAAAATAACTTTGCATAGGTACACAAATATTATAAATAGAAATAAGAACATATTCAAAATAACAAATATAATTTGAATTTGTATCAATATAGAAAAATAGTGTTTCCTGTTCCCTATGGCACTTGCATCTGTGTGGATGTGCAGACAGAAAGCATGCTTTTGACAATTCTAAGCAGGCAATTTGTTTGGTTGTTTGGTTCTTGTTTTGCTTTGGTTTTAGAGATAGGGTGCTGCTATACTGCTGAAGCTAGCCTTGAACTTGCAGTAATCCTACTGCCTCAGCCTCCTGAGCACTGGAATTAAAAGAATGTACTACTACCCTCAACCTTAATAGTATATCTTATGCTTGCAAGTTTAGAAGTGAGAAAAACAAGACCAAGACTGTTAGTGGCCTGGCATAAATGTTAGAGTCAGTGACAAACACATCAAGATTGAAATACTAAGTGATCATGCTGCCTGCAGTCACCACTGATATGAGCACTAACAACCCATCAGTTCCAAAAAAAAGTATTGGTTGAGGATGTGGCTCAGCTGTGCAAGTACTTGTCTAACAACCATGCACAAAGCCCTGGGTTCATCCACAGCATTACGTGAACCAAGAGTATAGCTCATACCCATAATCCCAACACTCAGGAGGCAGGAGGATCAGAAGTTCAAGGTCAGTTGCAGCTACATATCAAGTTTGAGGCCACCCTGGATTACAGGAGACCTGTCTAAAAGGAAGGAATGAAAGAATGGTGGAAACAAGGGAGGAAGAAAGGAGGGAGGGATGAGGAGGGAGAGAGAGAGGAAGGGAGGGAGGCAGGGAGAGAAGAGTCTAAGCCTGCACACAGGAAGGATGTAGGTCTGTTCATTCCAACAGACCTTCCAAGGAAGTTCTTTTGCGCAGCATCTCAGGGAGGAGGGCATGGGCTTCATCTCACAGGCCAGGCAAACAGCTTCAGAAGAGTGACAACAAAGTGCCTACCTGCCACCCCCAACTCAGAAGCCTGATGCAGGAGGATTATGAATGTGAGACTAGGCTGAGATATATCATAAAATGCTTCCTGAAAGAAAACAAATTAACAACAACGAAAACAATGGCGACATCCCTGGCAGATATTAACCAGTGTGTATCTTCTGCTGGCATTCCACGCGTGTCACCACTGTGAACAACCATAGCATCCGCTGATCAGAACAAATCCAGACTCGGAGAGGCTAAACAGCCCACAGGCATGAAACTGGATATCTGTGTCAGAACTCATGCATTGGAACATGAGCCCTAAGAGGTGTTCTGAACTACAAGACACCATATGCCACTCTGAATGGTGCAACCTGAGTCATCAAATTCCTATTAAAATTAACTCCATTCTTCTGACTTCCCTCTACTGTTTTGAGGACCAAGTGATCTTATTCATGTATGTACATGTATACACATGTGTATTCATGAGTATATGTGTGTTCAAGTGTACATGCATGTGTGTGCACCTGCCTATGGAAGCCAGAGGCTGACCTCAGGTGTCATTCCTCAGGACACAGTCTACCTTTGTTTGCTTTTTTGAAGCCTGGCTCTTGTACTGATCTGGAACTTGCTGATTATGTAAAGTTGGTTGTCCATGGAGCCCCAGGGATCCACCAGTCTCTGCCTCCCTAAGTCTCATTACAAGTGTGTACAACCATGCCCAACTTTTCTGTGTGGATTCTGGGGATGGAACTCACGTTCTCATGATTGTGTAACTGGCACTTTACTTGCCACCTAAGCTGTCTCCCTAATCCCTTGACATATATAAATATGATATATATAAAATTTCTAGTTACAGATAAACTATGTGCTTACCACATCTGTCTCCCATTTTGTATTTGAAATCACACACCACACCATAGTGGGTGTGGCTTGCACACACTCTTATTTTGCAATCCCATTCAAGCCCTGAAGCTTGAGACATCCAAACAGTACAGAGGAGGCCTCCGCGCACTCACAACCCTGCTGAAGAAGGAAGCGTGGCGACTTTCCCACTCGGCAATGATTTCACATCAAGTTTAAGAGCTGTGGAGAGGCAGGAGAGGCCACTTGTAGACACAGAACGGCTCGATGCTTGGTTAGTTGTTTGTCTTTTTAAGCATGTGAAATGAGCATTTAATTCAGACACAGCCTCCCACAAAATACTCTGAAGGGGAATCAGAGGATAAATGAAGAAAAGCTATGGGAAAGTCAGAGAGGAAAGAAAAATGATATAAAGGAAGAGGCAACAGGAGAGGCAATCCAGGCGCTCGGAGAGCACGTAGGAAGGGTGGGAGGACTCTCGGGAGTTCAACATGACCCTGGGCAGCATAGAGAAAGATTGTTGAAAAAAAAGAGCAAAATTAAAAGTAACTAAAAATAAAATAAAATGAAGGGGAAAAGCTGGGGGGGGGCGGAGGGAAAGAGATGAGGGAAAGAAAAGGGACCCAGGGAAGAAGAAAGCAAATGGGGCAGAGAGGTGAATGGGCTTTTCATCATCGTCATCATCATCGTCATCACAACCACTACCACCATAGCCATTATCATCATATCATTACTATTATTAAAGCATAGCAGAAGCATCAAGCTTTCCTATTGATGGAAACTTGGTTGGACTTGGGGTTTAAAGGGAGTTTATGTTTCAAACTTGCCATATTGAGCATCCCGGTCTCTGGAACATGTTTAAGGAAAGGCTGCTGAAGCATCTCCTCATTTACCCTGAGAGTCGGGCCATTTACCCAGGGCTGAAAATAAAGACACAGAGAAGCACATGGGACAGGTCCATCTGAGGATACCGCATACACTCTACCACCAGTGGACCATGTGGGAACAGGAAGAACAGGAGAGGCCACACTCAGGGATAAAGATGCAACTTTGCCTCCAAGAAACCTTGTGGCAAACCTGAGACCTGCAGGCCAAAGCTTTGCATGGGATGCTGTGAATCTAGACAGGCAGAGCTTTCTCCAAAGGAACGGGGGAGAGTGGGGTGCAGAAAGGTAAGTAGCACTTAATGAGTAGCCAGAGCCCTATAGTCAGCAGCGCCAAGGTGACTTTCCTGGCTCCACCTCACCATGTCCTCAGTCTGCTTCCTGCTTATGAAAGCTCAGGTGCCTTCAAAGAGAAAACATCCCAGGTACCTAAGGAAGAAGGATGTCTATAAGCAGGGGCTATGGATGCTCGAGAGCTGGATTCAGATCTAGACTTGGGTTCCCATTAATAGGACAGCCTGCTCATGCCACCTTCCTGCACCCCTAAAAGTAACAGAAAGTACCCTGCTTTGCTCTTAAGATTACTGTGAAAAGAATGTGTGTGTGTGTGTGTGTGTGTGTGTGTGTGTGTGGTGTTGTGTTTAGAAACTACTGCAAGAGCTTATCATTATTCTTAACATTAAGTGAGTTTCCTTTCAGTATGTTCTTATCTCTGTATTGAGTGTGGTCCATACAGTGTACCACATTCACGGTAATGAGTATTGCCTACACCATGCAGTCAACATAGCCTGAATTTGGTTTTGCCATCAATATAAAACCAAACCATTCCCTAGATTCAAATTTGAGATCACTTTGCCCTTAAATTTAATAAGAGCATTAAGACCAGTCTCTAAGCCTCACTCCAAACTAAGTGTGCACCCCTTTTGCAGACTGTAACCTCGTAACTGGGAGGCAGTGCCTACCTAGGGACCACACTTACCTCCTCTAATTTGCCTTTGCATCTGATGACAGCACAGACCCAAAATTATCTACTTTTTGCAAGACTGTGGCCAAATGGTTGGCAAGAAGCCCCTTCAAGAAAGAGAATTATTCTGGCTCACAGTTTAAGGATGCAGTCCACCACAGCAGGGAAGGAATGGGGATGGGAGCTGCTCACAGACAAGGCTCAAGGTTTAAGGATGCAGTCCATCACATCAGGGATGGGATGTAGATGGGAATTGCTCACAACCATGGTAACAGAGTACGGAACTGCTTGTTCAAATCTCAGTGGACCAGGAAGTAGAAGTCGAGGACTGGAAGTGATGCCAAGCTATAAACCTCACCCCCTCCAAAAAAAAAAAAAAAAAACCACCACCACTTCCTCCAGTGTAAACTTCCTTCCGATGGTTCCACAACCTCCAAAAACACTGCAACCAACTTGGTCTAATTGTTCAAACACATGACATGAACTTGAAAGGGGTGGGGACATGACACATGTCACATCCAAATTGAAAAGGACGTCTTCTTCTCAATAGGATGCAGGCCAGCATTATGAAGAAGTAAAACACCTTCTCTTTCTCCTTTCTGCCCCATTCAAAAAACAATGGAAAATGGATGTCATCCCTCCCTAAAGATTCCCAGCCATGCACCAGTTCCAGGATCTCACTGTCTCAACCCAACTTTTCCCCTTCAAAGCTGGAGCAGGCCATAAGCCCCACCCACAGGCTGAAAAGTCTGTGGGAAACCAAAAGAGGAATCTCCATAAAGAACACTGTGCCTCCCCAGCCCAGCTGCATATCCCTCCCCCGTGGCTGCACTCATGTAGATGCAAACAGAAAACAGTGCCTTCGAAAGAGAACAGAAATGGTGAATAAAACATTCCACGGAGAAGCCTGATGCAGCACTTAGAAGTCAATGTCCCAACATTTATTTTGGGGGACAAGGCATATGTTTCTCCTCATCTGCAATTACCAAGTCCCCTGCCTTATTCATGCAGTAGCTGCAGAACACAGCAGGAAGTCAAGGGAGGTTACAGCATGCGGAAGCTTGCTGTGGGTGATGGAATCAAGCCTGGACAAGGGGCAGGCTGCACTGCCCACAGACAGGAAGGAACCCTTTCCCAAGGCTTTCCAAGTCATCTTCATGTTCTTGGGAGATTTTTTAAATCATTAAATGTTATACAATGACATTTCTCTCATCACTCAATATTGCTGTCAGTTCTGGCAGAAGCTATGACAGACACATGCTCAGTTTCCTCCTCCTCTGTGCCAGACGTGAAGCAACTGCGTACAACCCAGATACTGCTTCCTCCTGCTTCAGCATGTGCTCCAGCCTTTGCCATTGCCATGGTGAGGGGGAGTCGAGAGGGGACTCGCTGCATTGGTGTGCCCACGTTTCACCCTGCCACCTAGAAATCCGCACATCCCAGGAAGATCTACACAAGGACCAAGCCTCGTCAGACAAGAGGAGTTTTGTGGGTGGTCCATTCTATTTGTATTCGGTCTGGTTGTTCTGTGATTTTGTACTGAAGAATTAGAAAGGAGTTTCTCAGACCAAGAATACAGCTCAGTGGTAGAGCGCTTGCCCAGGCTGTGTCAGGCCCTAGGTGCAATCCCCAAAATTGAAAATAAGTAAATAAATAAGAAATAATTAAGTAAATAGATAAGCCTCTCCTTTCTATTTTTCTTTTGTTTATTTATTTGAGACAGGGTCTCATATAGTCCAAGATGGCTTCAAACTATTTGAATGCATCATCCTGCCTCTACCTCCTGTATGCTGGGATTGCAGGTATGCACTGCCATGCTAGTTTCTGGAGTGCAGCCATGTTAGCTTCTGCTGTGCTGGGAATCAGACCCCAGTGCTCCAGGAATGCTAAGCAAGTACGCTGTACCAACCAAGCCCCAGACTCTCATCTCATCACATGAATCTGACACACCTCAAGGGAACTTGGGTCCAAATCTCACCTCTATTGCGTTTTTGAACAGCCTTTTCTACTATGAAAAGTCAGTATATCATTGGAACTTCTCACCAAACCATAAGTCCAAAAATGAGAACTTCCTGTGCATCCTGCAATTTTTATCTAAATTAACTCATTCTTCCCCCATAACTACCTTCATCGTGCGCATTTCACAGATGTGGAGGCTGAGCTATGACTGAGAAAGAGGATGCTCCACCGTGGAAGAGGGGCTGGAAAGATCGTAAGAGCTGGAGGACAGGAAAGATTGCTGTGAAGTAGCATCTGCACATTACAGGGCCATAGCACTCACGAATTCATAGCATCTGTGATGGACAGCACAAGATCAAAATCAAGCCAATCAACACTCTGCCATGGAAAGAGGGAAGGGCTTCATGAGCCCACACCTATCTGAAGGATATTGACAGTTGATGAACTTTGAGGAAAAAGAGTCATTTTTCTTCCATAGTATGGCCTGTGGTGGGTATCCATGCTCCAGAGAATGGCCCTGCACCCATGTCCATACAGCCAGCACTAATTGGGTCCAGGAGATTATTCATGAAGTTGGGAGAAGGATGTGGGGAGTATCAGGGAGGAGCTGAAGGGAAATGTGGGGTTGGATATGATCTAACACATTGCGTTTGTGTTTAAATTGTCAATAATAATCTTAAGAGAGGATATTCCAATAGATGCACAACTAGAAAGCTGGGGTGACCCAAGCACCCCAAGCCAATCCATGCTCTGAATCATTAAGCAACAGTAGTGAGGGACTCACAGCAAATGGCGAAAGCAGAAATGTTAATACTGGCAGGTTTCAGCACTAGCCTGGCAGATCAGTTTCCAGTGCCCTGGACACATGGGAAGTCCCTGAGATAGCACCAAGCAAGTTCTCTCAGTACCCCATGCTCCCACTAGCCTGCACATCTGGGCGAGTTTGTCATAGGCACAAGACTTCCTCTTTATTAAGGTACAGTTGTTCTCTGCTTTCTCACATGTGCAGACCTCACCACCTGCCACTCCAACTAGGGGCCAGAATCCAATTCTGACTACTCTTGTCAGATGAGCTCTTACCTCAGGGAGGTCTGCTGAGAGCAAAGGAAGGCGTTTTCTCCAGCCAGGCCTGAGTTCAAGCCACTCCCTCACTCCTCACTCCTCACTCTGCCATCATTACTCCATTAACAAATATTATAGGGCACTAGCTATACTATGGCTTTGTATTGTGCACTCAGGGCACCAAGATGAACCCAGGAGACAGGGAAACCTAGAACCTAGTGGAGGAAACAGACATCAAAACACTTAAATCCATGCAGGAGGAAGAGGCACCGTGATAACATGCATGCCACGAGGGCCATAAGCCGGAGGAAAGAATGTGACGGAGAAGGGAGAGGTGGGGCCGTGCCTCAGGAATCTGATCCTGGCCAGCTGTGCCCTTAAGCTTTATAATGCCCCAAGCCTCAGTGTCCAAATCTCCAAACAGGGATGGGAATCTACCGTGTACACAAAATAGTCAGACATGAGGCCAAGCTGCTGCTGAGCCCAGTGCCAGGCATTTGGGTGTAAACAGCATCGGTGTGGTCCAGAAGAGAAACAGTTTTGTGAGCACATGCTCCATCAAAGCACAGCCACCTCTAGTGCTCTTGGTTCCCAGGCCCTGCAGACACAGTCTCCTGGGCAGGAATGGCAGCACTGGATCCTTGCTTGTCTGTGGCTCAGCAACCCTCCATGGGCAAGGCAGACCCACCTGTGGGTCACTGAGCAACGAGCAGCTCAAGGCTTATGGATCCACTTTCTCATCAACCCTTGCTGGTGTCCAGGTAAAGCAAACTGGCAAAAAAAAAAAAAAAAAAACACAGCTACTGAGTGACTCTGTAAGAAGAGCGCAGACCATGACAGAGATGAATATGTTCTTCAAGCCAGGCCACCAGAAGAGCTGAGATTAGGAGTGTAAACCGACAGAAAGTTCTGATTTCCACGTGACAGAGTCACATGACCACAGAGACAGAGACTCTCACTCCTGCCCTGAGGCTGGGTCACTGACTAAGGGAAACTTAGCAAAACAGGTCAAGACTAGCTCAGATGTGATAAAGCCAGCCTCCACGGAGAACAGAGCAGCTGGCTAGTGTGTGAATCCTGGGAGAAACAGGCACATCAACACAGGGGCTTGTTGGCTCTTAGATTCCTTAAGGATTTCCAAGGTATAGGTGACTTCTTCCCCACCCCCAGTTTATCTGAAAACCAGCAAGTTTGAAACCCACACTTTGATAAAGAATGACTGAGACCTGTGTGTAGTGGTCCACGCCCATAATCCCAGCCCTTGGGGGTAATTGTAAGAGGACTGAAAGTTCAAGGTTACACAGTCAACTTAGCAAGTCCAAGGCCAGACCCTGTCAAAAGAGAGGGGGAAGAGGGAGAGTGAAAGAGAGAGGGAGAGAGGAAGGATTGCAAAGGGAGAAGAAAACAGAAAAGGAGAAGAGGAAGGAGAGGAGGACGACAGGAAAGGGGAGGAGAGGAGAGGAAGTGAGGGGGAGGAAAGGACAGGAGGGAAGAGGAGGAAGAGGAGAGGAGGGGTGGGGAGAAAAGTTAAAAGGAGCAACTGTATTCATTGCTTACTTAGCTGGCTAGAAGCATAAAAGACTCCATGAATCATGAATCATACCACATACATGATGCCCTCTCCTATAGCAGTCACCTGAAAGCATGCAACGGCTCTGTGCTGAGTATGAACACATCCAAATGCTTTACACCATGATGACATTTTTGGCTCCATCCTCACATCTCACACTCCTCGCTATGCCCCTTATCTTGAGCGGCCTGGCCTTTAGCTGCCTATCAAAGCCCTACTCATCCTTCAAGGCGTGTCTCCAGGGTCACCTCCCTCCTGACAGTCTCCCTCTTGTCACTTTAGTATGTGGACTATCCCCCACGACACTCATGTGTGAAAGGCATGGTCTCCAGCTGACGACACAACAGGGAGGTGGCAGAACTGCCAGGAGGTGGGCCCTAGTCAGAGGAAGCAGGCCTTTGGTGTAAGCGCTTGAGGAAGATTCGGGGATCCTGTCCCTTCATCTTATTCTCCCTGTTTGCTGGTGGCTTTGATCCACCACAATGTTGACTTTATCTCAGGCCCAAAGCAACAGAGCTAAGCATCTGTAGACTGAAACCATGAACCAAAGCAAACCTTCCCTCCTTTAAATGGTTTTTCTCAGGCATTTTTGTCACAGTCCTGGAGGGCTGGCTCACATACCCTAAACTAGTGGTCTAGCTGAAATACATGTTGGCATCATCAGAATTGCTCACTCTGGAGATCTCATAGGAAAGCCTGAGGCTGTGTTCCCACAGGATGTCTAATACTGCTGGTTCAGAGATGTGTTAAGGGACCACTGCTCTGGGGGGATCTGTAGACTCCTGCATGCTGCTTTCAGGGAAAGGTGGTGACTAAGAGGTCATTTGCTACAAGCATCCCCTCTTGCACCACTGAGGTCGTGGGTGCCTTTGAACTTTACCAGACCTCCGCACTTTGTGTGGTCGATCTTAACAAGTTGGCTGGAGCCCAGTTACCTTAGTGATTTGAACAACAGAAACTCATTGTCTTCACAGCCCTGGAAGTCATGGTCTACGTATAGGGAGGTCAGTTCCTAGTGGAGAGACTGAGGGATGGTCTAGCCCATACCTCTCTCTACTCTTTGGCTTATAGACAGCTTTATCATTTATAGCACAATAGAAATAGCAGTTGGCTCACACCTGTAATTCTAGCATTCAGGAAGCTGAACAATGAGAGTTGCCAGGGGTTTGAGGCTAGCCTGGGCAACAGAGCAAGATGCTGCCTCAAAATCATAATGGGGTTAGGGAGTTGACCTTATGCAGGTGTAAAGCACTTGCCCAGCATGCCTAAGGCCCTAGATTCAACCCCTAGGAGGATGGACAGATGACAAATAGATAGAGAGACAGACAGAAAGATAGATGGTAGGGACATACTGGACAGATATCAAGATATGTAGGGAAAGAAATATGTATTGCCAGTTTTATTTTTATATCTTTCTTTTGTGCATGTCTATCCAATTTTCCCCCTTTAAAGTAGATAATAGTCACTTTGGTGGGGATGCTTCTAAAAACCCTGTTTCCAGCCAAGATCACATTCTGAGGTACTGGGGATTGGGACCTTGACATACATTTTTGAGGGAGACATAATTCAACACATGACATTCTTCTATTCCAGGAAGGACAGACAACATGGCAGTAACAGCCATTTGTCTCCATGACCTGTCATCTGAATGGATGTTACATCACCTGCTAAAGCATCACAATTTGGGCTCCTGGAGAATTCTGCTTAGGTCAGCAAAAGTGTTGCTCAACATCTTATGATACATGCTGACCTGGTTGGTTATTTAAATAAGAGGGCACTGCCTTGGTGACCATGCTAAACAATGGACACTCAGCTCAGTGATGCTGTCCCTGCCATAGGTCTCTTCTGGAAATATAAAAAGATCCTGTCCTCTGCATGAACCGATCTGAGCCTTCCTCTGCCCGCATATAATAACAGGGCCTCGAGTCTGCCTGGCACTGTCGTCTTTCCCTCCGTAGCCACACAGCATCCAAGATGACTTTTAAAGTGTGTTTGACTATGCTACTCCCCTACTTCTCGACTTGTAATCAAGCCTGAACGCTTCAGCACAGCAATTCAAGGGTCTGCCTTTATCTGGAGCCAGCAACTTCTCCACCCCTTCCATGACCTTACTGTTCTCCTAGACAAACCCAGAATGCTTGCAATTCAAATTGTAAGGCAAGAGACCATATACTGGGCTTCAAAAACAAAACAAAACAAACAAACAGAATTATGTTTTATCACAGTTCTGGAGGGAAAAAACTCAAGGTCAAGATGCCAATAGGTATGGTTTCCAGTCAAGGACCACTTTCTGGTTCATAAATGGAACCTGCTTGCTGTGCTCTTGTGGAGCAGAGGAGTGAAAGACTCCTTAGTCTCATTTTGCCATCTGACCTAATCGCCTTCTGTGGTCCCTGCTCCTAACATCACAAATGCAGGACTTAGGGTTTTAGCAGATAAATATGGATGAGGTGGAAGGAATGGGATACAGATGCTGATGGCTTTGCCCTTCACAGATCTCCCTCCCTAGTGTGGGCCACAGCTGATCAGGTACAGACAGACAGACACTTTCCAGCTGAGAGATACGCAACATGGAACCCGTCCTGCAAGCAATTCAGAAGCACTCTTGGCCTCCCCAGTGGCAGATCGCCCCCAAACCTGGCTTGAACAACCAAAAGCATTGCTAGATATCAGCAAATGTCCCTGGTCTAGATAATTCCAACCAGTCCTTTAAATGCCAGGGTAGAATACCCTCCTCCAGGAAGTTCCCATGCCTCCTCCGGCCTGAAATCTCTCACATTGTCCATTCACTTCTCTGGGTCTCCTGAAATCTTTCACACTGTCCATTCACTTCTCTGGGTCTCCTGAAATCTCTCACACTGTCCATTCACTTCTCTGGGTCTCCTGAAATCTCTCACACTGTCCATTCACTTCTCTGGGTCTCCTGAAATCTCTCACACTGTCCATTCACTTCTCTGGGTCTCCCCACTCAGGTCGGAGATGGACGCTCTTGTCTAAAGCCCTGGAGTTAACACAACATGTGTCTTGGGCAGAGACAATTGCTGATACTGTTGTTTGCTGACTATGACCCTAAAGTAGGTAGAAGTGAAATGTGGTCCTGCCCTCCATACCAGGAGTCAAAGGGGTTCGAATGCACCTGGTGTGACTCTTCAGCTTGCTCTGGGTGGATATAACTCCACAGCAAGAGTTGGTAGGACTCAAGGCTGATCCAAACCCTGAGTGTTCCCTTGATGGCATGTCCCTCCTCCCTCCATCTTCAGGCAATGTGGCTTTGGTGAAACCTCACTTGGTAGGTCTTTTATTCTTAAAGCTGATTCTAAAAGATGGCTTTATGCTGAAGCTCCTCTCCCAGAGGCAAGAGTAGAGCATGACTACCCAAGCCACACCTACAGAAGAGAGGGCAGCAGAATTTTGCAGCCTGGGACACAGGAACACATGGGATGTGAGGGAGGACTCTGGGAGGACGACTTTCAGCAGCTGCTCTGAGGACAGGTGCTGGCAGCAGGGAGGGAACGGAAGTCCCTGTCCCACCCCACAGCAAGCCGGTGGTGTCCTGGAAGCCATAAACATTTACACCATACTCACCCACATGCTCACAAATACACACATGACCTCACATAGCAAACAGCAATCCACATCACACATATTCACAAATATGGATTCCCAAACACACACAAGCCCATCAATACTATACACACAGATCACACTCAAACCCTCACACTCAGAGCACAGGCACCACTTCCAAACACAAAACTATATTTAAAAAATTCATTCATATAACTCACACAAACATATATTCACACACACAGAGGAAACCATACACACATAGAAACACACACACACATTTGTCACACATCTACCTCTTATTCTTTTCATATCTGCTTCTATAAGCCATGGCAGAGGCTAAGGAGCGGCAGTGGGGAATATGCAATGGTGGAGGAGACAGGTCTGGGGAGGATCCTCACTTGAGAGAGGTGCAGTGTGGGGAGACAGCTGGCCCTGCACTGCTCTGGTTGGGGCATCTGCTGTTCTGTAGGAGCAGCCACAGCCTGGAATCTTCCCTCCAGTCTCAGCTGTATGGGAGGCTTTGCGCAGAGCTTCTTCCCCTGAGCCCTCCTCTGCCTCTACCTGAGCCAAAACAGCTTTCTCTCACTCAGGCAGGAGCCGCGGGCTGCCAGGTGGGTGGTGTTAATTAACAGCAGAGAATGACTCTTTTGCTTCAATAAATCTTACTGCCTTCATCATAATAAAGAAGAAATAAAAGTAAAGTTGAAGGCTTCCCTTCTCCTAAGCCATCCCGGTATTAACAAGTTAGCTTTTAACCAGCTAATTCATCGAAAAACCCAGAACAAGTTCATTACACAAAAGATATAACGCTGAGTAGGAATTCCAGGGGGAGGGACACAAAGTAAATCTTAATAAATTTCGAATTATATTTCCCATGTCTTCGGTGGGGTGTAGGCTTGATAATTAGAGAGAATCTCCTGTAAAGATTCAGTAAAATGACAAATTCTTTTGTGGAGAGATTATTCATTCTCTGGGCCTGTTCCCTGAAGCTAAATTGTTATATAAAAGCCACACTTTGAACAAACCAGGAGAGTTCCTTTAGGCAAGATATTGGCCCCAAGTCCTTTGAAATGCAAGAATCTCTCAGGCAAGAGCTCTGGGTGGGGACTCAGCAGCTCTTGGTCTCAGAAGGGTCACTCACTCACTCACAGAGTGTCTCCAGGTTTGTTTTTCAGCTGTCAAATGGGGATCAATCATCGTGCCTCCAAGAACACCATAGGAGGTAAAGCCAATATAAAAATGGTGTCTGGTACCCACTAGGTGTTCAATACATGCTCACCAACACCTTTGCTGAGGGTGCGTGCCTCCTCAGCTCCAGCCTAGCTGCATTCCTATTGCTGGGATACAATACCCTGACCAAAGGAACTTTGAGAAGAAAGGGTTTATCAGGCTTACAATTCTGTCTGTCCTGTAGGGAACTCGCAGCGGCAGGAGCTTGAGAGAGCTGGTCACATCCACGGTCAAAGGCAGAGAAATTAATACGCCTTTGCTGCCTTCTTGCTCGCTTTCAGCTAGTTTTCTCCTGCCTAGGGATGGTGCCACCCACAATGGGTTGAGTCATCCTACATCAATAATTATCAAGACGATCATCCGCAAACACACTGTGCTTGCTGTTTTTATCAGCTTTGAACTTGATACAGGCTATCGTCGTCTGAGGGAAGGGAACCACCCCTGAGAATGGCCTCCTATGATCTGGCTGTGGGACATTTTCTTAGTGATAGGAGAGGACCCAGACCACTGTGGGTGTTAGTGCTTTCAGAAAGGAGGCTGAGCCATGAGGAACAAGTCAGTAAACAGCACTTCCTCCAGAGCTTCTTCAGCTCCTACCGCTAGGTCCCTGTCCTGTCAGAGTTCCTACCCTAACTGCTTTTGATGATGAACTTTTACACAGAAATCTGAAGGAAAGAAACCCTTCCTGCCTGATTTGCTTTTGGCCATGGTGTTTCATCACAGTAACAGAAATCGTAACTAAGATGCATGCCCTTGGATCCTCCTTAAGACTCTTAAATGATTCTAGGCCGTGCTGACAGTTAAAACTGACCAGCACACCAACTGTATGTGTAAGCCTAACCCCCTCTGCAGAGGACAGTTCATGTCTCATCCCCGGGAAAGATCTACATGAACATACTAATTAGGAGGTCATTTCCTCCTGTGATCTTCAGTTGGTTCTCAGCACTTAGTCTATCCCTGTCTTCATTTATATCTCTAGCTGGTGATTGGTGATGCAGTTCTAGTGCACGCCCACTCTTCTGGGCATAACTCCCTAGATCCCTGCCTGGCTCCTCCCTGAAACAAGAGAAACACAGGAAAGCACCATGAAGAGAGCTAGGGATGGGGAAGAGAGCTTTGAAACACTGTCCCCTGGATGCGGCAATGCCAAAACACACTCGTGAGCTCACAGCCGCTGTGGCTACCTGCACAAGATAGGGCCTATCAATGGCCCATGGGAGGGTGGCTTGAGAGGCCACACCCCTCCCTGAATAACCACAGGCAGCCTGTGGTCCCTGGGGAAGGGAAGTCTTCCTTCAGTGGTGTAGCCACTGGCTAGTTGCCCATGTTCTAGTGAAATACCCCTTCTTGCAAACAACCCCAAGCTCAGTGAGTCAGGAGAAAAGCAAAGCATGAAAATGGGAAGGGGATTGTTGGAAAGGAGAGAGGACTCAGTGGGTGTGGGAGAAGATGAGAGGGGCTCATAAGAATAACTATGATGAAAACACATTAAATACATGTATAAAACTGTCAGAGAATATATCTTAAAAGCCTCCCAAGAGTGCTCAGAAAGGTAGCGAGTACTATATCAATAGCAAGCCCAAACCTTTCCTAGCAGCTCCTTCTGTGTGGGGGCTAAAGCCCTGCAGCTCTGCTGTGATTTTCCATGTCTCATGGTTGAAGGGAGAGTTCCCACTATCTGCAAACACACCACTGAGCTTCAATTATCTCCTGGGAAAGCTCCTGCAGCCACAGCTCCAACACTCCCTGCAGGATCTCTGTTTGGAATCTCAATGTCCTGACAGCTGAAACCCCGCGGTGCGCAGCTAAAGGGTTTTCAAATTGGCTCCAGCACTCTGGCCTGGCCCCATCATGAAGCTGTCCGCTTGCTTGTTGAGACCAAGTGCTTCCTGCTCCTCTCATTCGGTCCCCTGAGTATAGATGTCACAGAGTCTAGCAAATTGAGAGCACTTAACTCACGTTTGCTGACTCTTCACTGGTGGAGAGGCCTGTGTTCATACTTTTTAAATGGCATCACATAGCTCCATAGGACCTGCCCTCTTTTCTGGGTCCTCTTTCCCCTGATTTTTCTCAGGGCTGGGAAGTCTTTCCCAACATGACTCTTACG
The DNA here is from genome assembly GCA_004026605.1 of Ondatra zibethicus. Lineage (NCBI taxonomy): Eukaryota > Metazoa > Chordata > Mammalia > Rodentia > Cricetidae > Ondatra > Ondatra zibethicus. Next base: position 106,382 of record PVIU01002322.1, read on the forward strand.
TCCCCAAATTAAATCTCTGTTTATTTAGGCTATCACAATATTCTCCAGCTATCTTTAATAGAAGGGGAACCCTACTGCTTTAGGCTAAACCATCTGAAAAGCACTGAATCAACTGTGTAACAAAAACACACTAAATTCCCTAGCCTCCAGCGCTGTTGCTTAGTAAATGCTTGATGAAAGTTGATGAAATCTAGGCAAGGAAGATAGCTTTGCCCTTAAAAGTGCTTGCTGCCAAGCCTAACACCTGTATTCCGTCCCCAGGACCCACACGGTGAGAAAGAACCGAGTAGAGCAGGAAAGAGCCCATAGAGGAAGGCAGTGAATAAGAACGCGGGCTTGAGAAAAGGCTCCACAGCTGGGAGCATGCGCTCCAGCCCTGGGAATTCTGGTGCCCTCTTCTGGCTTCCATGGGCACCTGCATGCACTTGGCACACAGATAAACAAGTACACATACATGCACGTAAATAAATTAAATAATAAATTAAAATAGATAATGCCATACATGCATGAAAATGTCACGGTGAAACTCATTTCTTTGTATATTAACCACAGATAAATAAATGATTATTTGAGCAACCTTGCTTGCTGTCATGAACATCTCTAAGCTGGGATGGCTCCTTGCCCATCAGCTGAAGCATTGTCTGATGCCTTGGATCACCCACTTCAGACCTGACTCAAGGACCTTTAAGTTTGGCCTAGGAATATGTGTCCCAGGAATTCAAACACTATCATGAGGTATTGATAAAAGTATAGGTGCCCTCCCGCAGAGAATTATTCTCCTCCCCCAAAAAGAAACAATGTGGGAATTGTCTGTCTTCCCTCACATTTGCCAGAAGCCTCCAGCTACTTCACAGACTTCGCACAGCAACCTCCATGCCAGACCCCCTCAAACAGGTCTGCAGCACTCAACTATGTAAGGTTCAAAGTGGGACACAGCTTCACCATCTATTAATCCTGACTGGCCTTCTGCCAGCAGTGACATCCTACCCCAGTGTCTGGCAGCAAGCCTGACGGAGATGAGAAATGCCAGACTGGGTCAGACTGATGGTCCATTCAGGCTGCGGCTGTCTGGCAGCAAGGGCTGCACGTGTCTCCTGCGACTCCAAGTATGCAAACACGCAAAGTCCTTTAACTGCTCCACACAGCTCCCGCGTCCCTCCCATGCTGCTGGCACCCCAGCTTCTTTGTGTGTTTGTGTCTCCCCAGTAGAGTTTAGGACTAAGTCTTGGTCTTGTGTGGGTTTCTCAACTTCAGCACCACAGACATTTTGGGCTGGATGCTTCTTTGCTGTGAAGACTGAACGGGGCACTACAGAATACCTTGCAGCATCCAAGGCCCCTACATGCTAGACCCTAGTGACACCCCACCCTTACACACTGAATTGTGGGAGTCAAAAATATCTCAAGGCATCACCTCTGAAGATAAGGGAGGCGATGCTGCCCCTTGCTGAAAAATCACTGCTCCAAGCCAAGATGGCAGCCTTAGTTAGTGACTGGTCGGGGGTGAACACATGACCCATTTTAGATCAATGAGACATCAATGTGCACCATCTAGAAGAATTCCGGGAAATGCCCCTCCTTGTTAAGAAGACAAAACTAAAAGGCGTCTTCTTCTCTGGTTGCTGGCATGCCAAGCTCTCAGGCCTGCAGCTGTGGAACATAGCTCACACCCACTTTGAGAGTTAGCCAAGCTAAAGGATAGAAGAAATGAAGAAATGTGGTCTGTTTAAGCCATGGCTTCCTAGTCAGGTTTGTTTTTAATTATCTACTTGACACAAAGTACAGGAAGAAGCCGCATTGAGGAATTGCCTCTTTCAGAAGCCTGTGGACATGTCTGTGGGCATTTTCTTGATTGCTAATTGATGTGGGAGAACCCAACCCACTGTGGGCAGTGCCACAGGGACAGTCACATCTCACTAAAAACACTGATGGAGATGTTCCATTGAATATATTTGTTCTCTGTTCTGAAGGCACAGCTTTTTATGCCATAGGCTTACCATAAGCAAAAGCATTATTTGATCTAAAGTTAATAGATTTAAATCTACATTTGGATCTAAACCTAACTTTAAAGGCTGGCTGTTCTCTCACCACAAGCTTACTTGCCCAATCTCAGTCTCTTTATGCAGAAAATAGGGTGAAAATAAAGCCCATCTTTCTGGATCGTTCTTAGGCTTAAATTCGGGGAGGCCTAGAAATGCCCAACAAAATGCCTGGCCTACCCGCAGTTCTCCACAAATGCGGTACTTACTTCCTGTGTTCCTTTTAAATGTTCTTTTAAAATGTTTTGTGTGTTTGTGTGCCTGTGTGTGTTTTGTGTGTGTGTGGTGTGTGTGTCCATGTGTGTGTGTTATGTGTGTGTTGTGTGTGTATGTGTGCATGTGTGTGTGCATGTGTGTGTTGTGTGTGCGTGTGTGGTGTATGTGCATGTGTGTGTGCATGTGTGTTGTGTGTGCGGTGTGTGTGCATGTGTGTGTGCATGTGTATGCGTGTGCATGTGTGTGCGTGTGCGTGTGTATGGTGTGTGTGTGTGATATGGTGTGTGGGTGAAGATTAGAAGACAGCTTGCAACAGTCTTCTACCATGTGGGTCCCAGGGGTTGAACTCGAGCCACCTGGTTGGTGACAAGCTTCTTCACCCGATGAGCCACTGCCATGGCCTTTTTTTACTGTGAGCTTGTTTTCTGGTTTGGGGAAGACAGACCTTAGGCTCCTTAAGTTCCTTCATTATGCTTTGGGCTTTTCCAGGTTCGAGTCTCACACCAGATTTGGATGCTGTCAGTGTTCCACCTGACTTCTTATGTTCTCTTGCCATTTCAGCAAAGTCAGCTTGACCTCCACACACCTCTTGGTCAGAGAGCATCCATCTGGGCCCCATGTGGTCACCACACGAGAGACATAACTGCCTAGGAATTAGCACAGCCCTCCCACCCAGAATGGTCTGCAGGAGGAGAGTGTGACTGCCTCAGCTCTCTCCCACACTGGCAGGATAATTCTCTTGCATGTGTTTTACATGGATGCTAAAAGAATCCCGTGGGTCATTTCAACAGCCCACCTGTTATCTGGCCTAGTAACATACTAGTGGCTGCCTCCTCCCCTTGGCAACCCCTCTCCTCTCACTGGTTAGAGTCCCAGGTAAACCCACATTCAATCTGCTGTGGTCTGTTTCCAGGGAAACCCAAATGCATCCCTCTCCCTTCCGTCAGTGAGTAAGGCCTGGATTCTAACGTATTACTGCCTGAACAAAGTCATTTTTTCAACACATTAATTTTGTGACCTTGGACAAATTCTTCTTTTCAAATTCCTTTTATTGTTTTTATTGAGTTGTGCATTTTTCTCCACTCCCCTCCCATCTCCTCTCCCCTTCTGCCCTCTCCTATGGTTCCCATGCTCCCAATTTACTCAGGAGATCTTGTATTTTTCTACTTCCCATGTACATTAGATCCATGTATGTCTCTCTTAGGGTCCTCTTTGTTGTCTAGGTTCTCTGGGGTTGTGAATTGTAGGCTGGTTTTTCTTTGCTTTATGTCTAAAAGTCACTTATGAATGAATACTTATGATATTTGTCTTTTTGGGTCTGGGTTGCCTCACTCAATATGATTTTTTCTAGAATTTTCCCACAGAATTCAAGATGCCATTATTTTTTTCTGCTGTGTAGTACTCCATTGTGTAAATGTACCACATCTTCCTTATCCATTCTTTGGTCGAGGGGCATTTAGGTTGTTTCCAGGTTCTGGATATGACAAACAAAGCTGCTATGAACATAGTTGAGCACATATTCTTGAGGTACAATTGAGCATCCTTTGGGTATATACCCAAAAGTGGTATTGTTGGGTCTTGAGGTAGGTTGTTTCCTAATTTTCTGAGAAATCGCCACACTAATATCCAAAGGGGCTGTACCAGTTTGCACTCCCACCAGCAATGCAAAAGTGTTCCCTTTATCCCACAACCTCTCCAGCATAAGTTGTCATCAGTATTTTTGATCTTGGCCATTCTTACAGGTATAAGATGGAATCTCAGAGTTGTTTTGATTTGCTTTTTCTGATGGCTAAAGATGTTGAGCATTTCCTTAAGTGTCTTTCAGCCAGTTTAGATTCCTTTGTCGAGAGTTCTCTATTTAGGTCTGTACCCCATTTTTTATTGGATTATTTGTTCTTTTGATGACCAGTTTCTTGAGTTCTTTGTATATTTTGGAGATCAGTTCTCTGTCCAATGTAGGGTTGGTGAAGATTTTTTCCCATTTTGTAGGCTGTCATTTTGTCTTGTTGACCATGTTCTTTGCTTTACAGAAGCTTCTCGGTTTCAGGAGGTCCCATATATTAATTCTTTCTCTCAGTGTCTGTGCTAATGCAGTTATATTTAGGAAATGGTCTCCTGTGCCACTGTGTTCAAGTGTATGTCCCACTTTCTCTTCTATGAGGTTTGGTGTGGTTGGTTTCATGTTGAGGTCTTTAATCCATTTAGACTTGAGTTTTGTGCATGGCGATATATATGTATCTATCTTCATTCTTCTACAGGTTGATATCCAGTTATACCAGCACCATTTATTGAATATGCTTTTTTTTCCATTTTATATTTTTTTCCTTCTTTGTCAAATTGGACAAATTCTTAACCTCTGTAGCTGTCTTACTTTATATAAAAAGCAGCTAATAATAAGTCCCCAATGCTTTATGCATTATCCAATCCCAGTGGTCAGTCCTAAAATCATGTAAGAGCAAGCAACACTAAATGGGCTTTGGTAAACTTTGTGTTTTGTGTGTGTGTGTGTGTGAGTGAGTGTGTAAAACAATAGTAATTAAAGAAGAAGAGGTCACGAGTTTGATATGGGGATATGGGAGACAATGGAGAGGGAAGGATAGAAATGATGTAAACATAGTACATCTGTATGAAATTATCAAGGAATAAAGAATTTAAACTAAAATGAGGCTAATAACACTTCACAAAGACTAAGTTTGGGGCTAACATTTGCTAAATGATACCTGCTTTGCAAGGACAAAATTAGCTAATATTTATATAAGATTTAAACATTTAATATAAATTATTTAAAAAGTAATTGCCACCTTGTAAGTTTCGAATGAGTGTTCATGTTTTAAATTCCTTATATCCCTGGGCGCCTCGTCAAGTTTTCAGCCCTCAAGATTGTTGCTCCCATCCTAATCAGGAACTGAACAATCTGATTTCCTGAAATGGCCAACAGCAATGTGGAAGCTCCTGTGATGCACCCAGAGCACAGCTTCCTGCTCTGTTGAGGAGACATATGTGGAAACACGTTGCCTCAAACTGCCTGGACTCCTGAACCCTAAGTAGCACTCAGATGTGCATGCAGGGATCAGCTTCTGCTGAAGAGACCTTGAGGCCTTGGGAACACTAGGAGCAACTTCCCCAGCTGCCAGTACGGGCCAGCCCCAGGCTGAATGGTAGGCCAGCACCAGGCTGCACTGTAGGCCGGCATTCAAAGCCCTCAAGACCAGCCCTTGGGCTAACTTTACATTTCAGAAGCTTCCAATTCCTAACAGATCTCTCACTGCATCCCTCCCATCTGCCTCAGCCCCGTCATAGTCCCGTGTCCTCACACCCATCTACACTACAACTGGACCCCAGTGTCATAGTCCCATGTCCTCACACCCTTCTACACTACAGCTGGAGCCCAGTGTCATAGTCCCGTGTCCTCACACCCTTCTAAACTACAGCTGGATCCCAGTGCATGATCCGGAACTCCAGAGCCATCTCCAAGAAGCTCCTCTCCTGACATGGATGAACGAGAAGGCACAAAAACCTCCAGGTTATTACAACAGGGACACCGTCTCCTCCCTGAGCCATTTGCTTCCTGGCTATTGGCAACCCAAAGAGACCCACAGGGAAAAGAAAGCCTCTATCAGAATCTTCTTTACCTATCACGTCTCAGTCTGCAGTAAAACAGCCCTCCCAAGCCTCTGGATAAAGGCCCTTTGAATTTCACTCAATATATTGAAAGAGTGAGGTGACTCAGGGGGTCAAAAAAGGCACTTGCCATCAAGTCAGACAACCTGAGTCCAATCCCTGGGATCCATACTGTGGAAGTAGACAGTCAATCCCTTAAAGTTTTCTTCTGTCCCCTTATACATGCTGTGGCAGGTACATATCACACACACACACAGAGACACACACACACACACACACACACACACACACAATTTCAAGTGTTTTTCTAATGTTGAAAAACTAAAATTTTGTTTTATGAGAAGTAGGCTGACAGTGAGCAGTATCTGTTTTATATTTTAATCTGTCCTTAGATTACACGTGGGAGCTGTGTTCTGTGCATAGCCTTTGCATTCCTTGCCTTAGAATCACTTTCTCAAAGAACAGCCTGTACAACTCCTTGCTCAAATGGGGTGTACCTGTCTGGTTCAGCCAGCCCTCTCTCTTCCTGGGATCTTCTCCATCACAGTTACTTTCTTCTGATGCTGGAGGTATCTTTTGTGTTTGTCTATCTATATTGAAAATAATGAAGTTCTATGTGGCCAGGGTGTTATTTGATTCATCTTTGCCAAGTTAAAATGAAGCCCCTGGAATCATAGGCCAGTAGAAAAGCCACTGATATATCGTATCCATATATATACAGAGACATGTACACATACACACAAATACTCACACACACATATAGATGAAAATAAAAACATTTTTAATTTTTAAATAAAAGTCCCAAGACATTAACACCATGTCTTTCTGGGTCTTATGGGAAAGCACATTCCTCAGCTCCAGGTTGGCCGTTTCCTGTGGTGAGGGAGGGGGTTGACAGGCTTCAGCAGCATCTTTATTTATGTTCTAAAAATCTGAAATAAATGTGACAAAAATGTTAACATTTGTTAAATCTGGAGAGTTGTACATGGGTGTTTGTTATTTTATTCTCAGAATGTCAGAAATATCTCAGCATTCATGAGCCTTTTCTTTTTAAAAAGGAAAGTTTCCGAACACGATGATACCACGACTTCTCTAACACCGCAGAGTTCACTCAAGATATCTCGAGCTCCGCCCAAGGATGCCCCAAGCAGACAGTGTCTGAGGAACCCTCTGACACCTGAGAAACTGAGTCCATCTGGCAGCAACCTACAACCCTCTTATGGTGAGAGCCCCAGCAAATCTGACCACTCAATAGATGGCATTAAGATGGTGCTTTTTCAGTTCCCATGTGCCCTTTCTCGGGCAAATAAAGCAGAACCTCCAACAGAAACCAGTGTGCCAGACCTTGGAGTTGCAGACACCGCTGCAATCTCTGTGAAGCCATAAGGAAAACAACTGCACATGCCTGAAGAACACTCATTTAACATCTCAGGTTAAGATTTTAAAGAGATACCTGAAGTGCAAGATAGTGCAGTCTCTCTCCGTGGAGAGCAGTGCAGGTGCGCAGCAACCAGCCAATGTCTTCCTCTGAGCTCTGGGGGGATGCATGGGCGGATGGAAGTAGCCAGGGTGTAGTGATGGTGCTATTTGTAGGATGGCCCTCCATAAGCAAAAGTACACAGGTCACCCACTCATTCAAGGGACTTGACTTCCCAACACAGGACCATGGAGAAGGCTTCAGATCCTCCCCAGGGCACAGCTGCAAACTAACTAAAACCCAAATGCACCACAAGAAGGAAGATCAGATCAAACTGGTCATAAAACTTCTTGAAACTAAACTTGAATATCATATAGTTGGCACTAATATGCTAAATCACAAGATCTGTGTGATACCTACTAATTGCCATGGTTTCTAAATAAAATTAAGGAAATAATGATTCTGGGTTATCTGCACCCATGGCAATGTGACACAGATGTACGAGATTTCTCTTGGTGGGAAACTGGAGGTGTGTGGCTTGCTGCTGCCATTAAAAATGGAAACACATGAAATTTTAAGTCAGAGGTAAAGTGATTTCCCCCATCCAGGTTCTCAGTCCTCTAAACTTTCTCCTTGGTTCCCGGAGGGCCCCTTATGTGATGTGTGTGTCCAGGTATTCGAGGATCTGTCCAGTCATTTATGTGCACATTATCCCTTAAATCCTGGCTGTTTAAGACTTCCCAGGAAAGTAAGTGGCAGGAAGGCACTGAGGCAAAAAGACATGGGGTCTCCCTAATGAGCTTGTACTCCAGTGGGCAGACATTCAACAAGCAGGGGATAAAAAGAGAGCAGATTCTGTAACCGCTGTGATGAGAACCAACGGGTGACATTACAAAAGTCAGCAGTGGCGCTGAGACCCCATCAAGAGAAAGCTCTGGGTGCTGGGAGACACGATGCAGGAAAGGAAACTTAGACAAAGGCTCCGTAAGGTGAAGGAGCCTGGGTGTGAGAGGCATGGGAGGGAGGCTCAGAGTCTAGAGAGATGGCTCAACAGTTAAGAGCATTACCTGATGGGGCCCTGCCACCCAAATCGGGCTACTCACCACTTTCTGTGTCACTCTAGCTCCAAGGAAATGACATCCTCACATAGACACACACAAAGATACACATAATTGAAAAGTAAATCTTTTGCTAAAGGAAATTAAGGCTTATCAAAATGGAAACACGTACTTGAGGCTCCTCAGCTAGTAGCTGCCAAGTGGGCATCTAAATCTATGTCTTGATTATCCGAGAATTTATATTCTTCCCTTTGAAAATCACCACTCTTTGCAGAACAGTGTCTGCTATGCATTAAGTGCTCACTGTTCTTAGTGCTCATCTTGAACAAAGGCTTCGCTCCAGAAGAAAACCCTGATGCTCTGTCCCATCTGCACCACCATTATCACTGAAATGTCATCATCATTCTCAATTTACAGATGAGAAAAATGGAAGCTCAGAAAGGTTAAACAACCTATTCCAGATTGTACAGCTAGGGCTGGGAAGATGGCTCAGTGGATAAAGCACTGGCCATGCAAACTTGAGTACCTGAGTTCGGATCCCCAGGACCCATGTGTCTTTCTTGTCCTGATGTTGTTACAAAATACTCTGGCTGAAGCAACTGAAGACAGAGAGGGTTGTTCTGGCTGCTCAGGGTAGCACAAGCTGGAAGCAGCTGGTCATAGCACATGTGTGCAGCCAAGCCGGGCTTCACATTGAAACTGTGAAGATCAGGAAGCAGAGAGCAATGAGCAGATGTAGTTAATAGCAAGGGATGCCATGGGCTTACGGAAGCTGGGCTGGATGAGAAGTGGCCTCAGAGGGCTCACACGTTTGAGCGCTGGGTCTCCAGCTGCTGATTCTACTTAAGGAGGTCGAGGAACCTTTAGGAGGTAGAGCCTTGTTGGAGGAAATAAGTCAGTACTGGTGGGCCTTGAGATTTCACAGCCAGGCCCCACCTCCTTTCACTCTCAGGTTTCTGAGTGTGAATGCAACGTGACAACCAGCTCCTGTTCCTGCTACTAAGATTCCCCTGCTGGTTGCCCGCCTTCTCCACTACAATGGGCTATATCCTTCCAGAACCGTGAAACACAATAAGCCCTTTCTCCTCTAAGTTGCTTTGATCACAGTATTTTATCATAATGAGAAAGTAACTCAGACCCACCTAGAGTCCAGCTGGCATAGTGGCTTGTCTGTAACCTCAATATTCAGGGGAAGATACAGGGATCCCCAGGGCAAGCTGATTAGTTAGATGTCCCAACTCTCCAAGCTCCAGGTTTAACAAAAGAGACTGTCTGGATAAATAAAGTGGATAGCGATTGGTGGAGACATCAAACATGAATATGTAAACACATATGCATACCACACCCATAAACACACAATAAAAAAATCACAAAGTTGCTCGCACATCTAGTAAAGGGTGGACCTGGAGCCAGAGCAGCTGAGCAAGGCTTGGGGACTCGTCTTTGCCACAAGCTACACTGTTTTCCATTCAGAGTACACCCACAGCAGCCCTGCCATCCTGTGCTCGAATTCCCTGCCATCCATAGCAAAACAGCTCACACAAACATGGAAGCAGGACACACAGGTCTCCATCCCGAAGCCTTTCCTCTCTTTCTTCAGTAACATAATTCCATTTTAATTCTAAAGGTCATGTTTCTGGTTAAAATATGTCTTCCCCAGTCTCCCTTCCTGTTAAGATGGCCAATGATAAATAAGCTCAAATTTTCTGAGATCATTAAGAAGGAGTGTATAGCAAGATATACTCTTTTGACTGTTTTTCTCCTTGCTTCCTGCCTAGAGCATGGACGTGTTGACTGGAGCCCCAGCAGCTCTCTTGGATCATGAAGCAACTTTGACGATGCAAAAAACTGTGTGCTGAGGATTTCAAATGAAATACAGAAAAACCTATGATGGCATCATAAAAGCACCTTGCCAGGCCAGGCCCTCCGGATTGTTTTCACCCAAAATAAAAGCTCTCTTCTATCTTAGCAACTTGTCTCTGGAACCATCTACTGGCAAAGTGACCCCCTTCCGCCATGTTTACCACACTCCAAATGATTAAGCAGAGGCTCTTCTGTGTGAGTCACTTGCTGACTCGGGTAACCGTGGCTCTCACTTGATTGACTGGGTGTCATGGGAAATAGGAATGCCTCCCTTACCACTTCTGAAGAAAAGCTTGCCAAGTTCACAATGAACCTACTCTGGGCATTGTAACTCTAAGTGTGTCTCCTTGAAACTCTTACAAGTCAGTAGTGGCAACGGAATAAAAAAGACAAACAGGATGCCTTGGAAAGCAGGGACAAGCTCCCGCAAATGCCAGGTGCCAATCAAAGGCGAAGAAAGGAAAGCAGCCCCTGCAGATGGGGGAGGGGCAGGCAGAGCACAAGGACAAATGCATCTCTGTAGCAAAACAGGTGGTGTTCAGTGAAACCTGCCACTTTGTAAGACAGCAACGGGTCACTGCATCGGCTTCTCTGCTCAAACCAGGACAGCACGGGAAGGGACTTTCGAACTCATTCACTTGATCCCCATTATGTACATCGCCCAACTGAGGCTTCATCATATTAGAGCCAGAGGAGACGTGCAACACAGTGGTAGCCGGGCCAGGCTGGGAACTCAGGTCTTCCTACTGCCCCTTTCTTTGGCAGACACACCCTCTAAGGGCTGTGAGGACCGACGTTTTTAACCTAAAGTCAAAGGGGTTTCTGCAGAAGGTCAGGTATCAGCAACAGTTTAGCGCACAAACTACAAACTCAACTCTGTAGCCTGGGTGGGAGAGAAACACTCTGAAGAGAAATGCCATGCGCAAACAAGCCAGTCAATGGATCTGTGCCAGGAAAATTCATGTACAGCTGTGGGGAGATAGAGTTTCACCATGCAAGGACAATGGCTTGAGTCCCATCCTTACCACATTAAAAATACAAAAACAAAAAGGTGCTGAGCAGAATGGTGCATGCTTGCAGTCCCAGTGCTGGGAAGGCAGAGACAGGTAGATTCCTGGGGCTCACTTCCCAGCCAACTTAGCCTAATCAGTGAGCCCCAGGTCAGTGAGAGACCCTACCTAAAAGATGAGTTAGGCAGTGAATGAGGAACAACACATGAGGGCGTTCTCTGGTCCACACACACAGGCACACATGCATGCATGCCCAACAACAGTTTGTTTACAAAAGCAGGTAGTGGGCTCATCCTGCAGGATATGGGTTGCTATGCCTTGACCCAAGTCCCTGAATCCAAGTAGCCCCTGCACCACAACTGGCAGCATCCACTACAGAAGTTTTTGGAACTGGCTAGAAATGAAGGTTCTCAGCCCCCTAGCTGCCAGGCCTCACAGTTCAGGAGGCCCGGGCATGGCTTCCAAACATGGCTTCACAAGCCCCCTGGTGACTCCCACACACATGAAAACGAAAAGCACTGGGCTGCTAGCAACCCCGTCCTCAGAAGCCATCCCTGTCAACATCACTTCAGACACATCTCCTAGTGCTGGGCTCCCAGGAGGTGCCTGTGACAGCAATCTCCAGCTTCTGTGCCCTCTCCATCTGCCTAGGAAAATTTGAAACTGAGCCAGATTTATGGCCCATTCCAACAGGTATTGCCCCACAATTACATCCTGGTCCATGAGACACGATTGGCAGAGGTGAATTAAAGATAGATTATCCACAGGAACCACTGCCTCCTCCTCATTCCTTAATTTTGAATGCAAATCCGGCTGAAGCCACTGTAAGTTTTAAGAATAAAACTCTACCAGGAAGAAATAGCAGGGTGGAAGAACCCAAGGTCTGTCATTGAGTCACCTATAAGGCATACTGCGATGTCCAAGTCTTCTGCTAAACTCCTGTTACATAGGAGAGGGATATATTCCACCACACCTAAGCAAGCTATTGTTAATTTGGGTTTCCTTCCTAAATCACCAGACCTGAGTATCAGTGGAAGGAATGTATTAGTCTCAAGTTTGAGACTAATCAATAAATGATAACAAGTTTACAAGCAGATTTGATTGGCAAAGAACTTTCCCTTTCATGGAACCCCAACTGCCAACTCTTGTCACCAAACGAAGCTTCTAGTACTGGGGCTGGGTTACATTCAATTGAATTGTTGGTCATAGGGGTTCCATAGAAATCCCCAGACAACCCAGGCCATTGGCAAGACCATAGGTTGCTCTCCACAAGCTGAAAGCAAGACCCCATTGCTGAAAACAACACCCTAGAACTCATTGAACATGGAGAGGTAGAGCTGTTGCCTACATAGAGCCTTCACCCCCATGTTCTAGTGTCTTCAGTACAGGAAGTACTCTGCATACTTGCAAAAGAGAAATGTAAGCATAAACCCTTTGATCTACAATCTGTCCTGCCTGAAAAATATGCTAGGGCAATAGTGGCACAAAGTCTGTAGAAAGAGCCAATCAATGTCCAACTTGACTTCATGCCCACTCCATGAGATGGAACCCATACACAGTACTGTTTGGAAGACCAAGAACACAAGACTAGGTATCCCAGACCTAGGGTAAAATCAAATACTATTGGTCAAAAAAAGTACCAATAAAATGACTCCTGATGACATTCTGCTATATTCATAAATCAGTACCTTACTCAGCCATCATCAGAGAAGCTTCCTCCTGCAGCAGACGGGAACAGATACAGAGACCACAGCCAGACAATGAGCAGAGAGAAGCCTCAGAACACACAGATGTAAATGAGATGTCTCCTCAAATCCCTTCCTGAAGAGCTTATGGAACCCTACAAAAGAAGAGGCCGAAGGAGTGGGGACGACAGGGGGAACAGAGGACACCAGAGGAACAAGACCCTCTCAATCAACTGATGAATCAACTGAGCAAAGCTTATATCAGCTCACAGAGACCGAAGCAGCAAGCACAGGGCCTGCACGGGTCAGTACCGGGTCCGCAGCAGTAAGCACCCTTGAGTGACATAACTCAGAGAAAAAAAAACATGTTTCATTTTAAAGCTGGATTCCTTTTTTGAAGTTGTGCTACTTTTTAACAATATTTTTATTTAATCATTTAAAATGCAAAAGTTTTCTTGGATAATCTCAGAAAAAAGAACTCTCCTTTCAAAATAACTATTTTTGTTGTTTTTTAAAGTCTCACTGTGTAGCCCAGGCTGGCCCTTCATAGGAGGCAATCCTCTAGTGTCAGCCTTCTGGGTACTAAGAGTTCAGGTCACCAGCAATACACCTAGCCGAACAACAGCGACTTGTCCCAGTGCTGGGAATAAGGCCCTGGGTCTCACACATGCTGGGCAAGCACTGTACCTCTAAGCCCACAACTTCGTCCAGTGTTCATAGGAGCCAAAGTAATAAAGAGAGCTTCGCCCGGCAGTGTGGACTTCAGCACACATGGCCTGGCCACCTGTGTCTCTTGTGCCACACATAGCCAGGCAGCTATGGAACAGCTGCCTAATCTCAGGCTCCCAGGAAAGGCAACTAAAGTGTTCAACTCCCCGGTCATCTCTTCCCTGAGGCTGCTGAACTTGAGGGTTGTTCTGCCCTGCTTCCCCAAGTCACGCTGCTCTGCCATCTTTCAATAGTCCTCAAGCGGCTGCCGGAAGAGAGCGCTTCTTACCCCTGGCAGGCTCTCAACCACTAGCTGTGGAACTGAACCGACATCATCAGTGGGTGTTCGGTTTCTCCCACTAGAACAGTAGGCAGCTTGGACTGGCTCTTTCTAAACAAGCCCCAGGCAGCCATGGTAATGCGCAGGTGCTCCTAAGGAGCCTGCTTACTGCATCCTAGCATGCCTCCACATCTGCCCTGTCAGTGCCTTGGCAGCATCATCCCTGGACCCTAGCATCCTCGCTCCTGGAATGGAAATCTGGTGTGATTCCCAAACCCTGCAACACAGACCTTCAAACATTTAGAGTGAGGACCTTGTCTGTCCATCTAAACATGATGAGGACTATGGAGATGGCTCAGATGATGAAGTTCTTACCTGAGAACCTGAGTTTACCTCCAAAACCTTTGTAAAATAAGGGTCAGGAGTGGCCCTCACTTGTAATCCCATCACTGGGAATGGAGGTACTGGAGGATCTCTGGATCTTGTTATCCAGCCAGTCTAGCCTAGTTAGCAAGATACAAGCCAATGAGAGACCCCGTCTCAGGGAAAACCTACACACACACACACACACACACACACACACACACTCATAGGCATGTACACCCAAAGGATCAATTCTACATTGTTTCATATATTTGTTGCTTTTCTGTAGCTGCTACCAAATACTTTATGGAATCGATATTTTTTTTTAAAAAAAAGGATTTATTTGGGTTTACAGTTTTGAGAGATCAATCCATAGCTATCTGACCTCCATGAGGTTAGGAAGGACATTGTGACAGTAGACAGCAAGTAGAAAATGGGATTCCTCTTATCACAGTGGACCAGGAGCAACACGGGAAGAGGCCACAATGAGTTACCACCCCAAAGACAGGCTCCCAGTGTTCTATGTCCTCTAACGAGGTCCTACCTCCCAATTATGCTATTATGAACCCATGGGGCACAGACATGTACACACTGGTTATAGAAGAGCCCACACAGCCTAACATTCTCTGGAAAGACCCCCACAGATCTTGGTACTCTACCAATCGCCTGGGCATTTCCTAATCTAGTCAAGCTATGAAAATCAACTACCATACTCCAGTTCATACAGCAAACTGACTCTTTATTGAAAGTGTGTGTGTGTGTGTGTGCACGCACACACATGCTATCAATGTGCAAGAAAAGCAGACAACAGTCTTCCAGATCTAGTTTTTCCATTTACCATGTGAGTCCCGGGGATCAAACTTAGGTCATTAGGCTTGATGGCGAAGCACCTTTACCTTCTGAGCCACCTCGTCAATCCCAAACTTAATTCCTTTCCTTCAATCTGCCCTTCTATTGCTGTCCCCCTTGACACGCATTCTTTGTCTCACATGTTCCTGTAACGTTTCCCAAAGTCTTTGGATAGATACTACTATGACAGAAATATATCAAATGCTGTCACTGTTCAATCACTGCTGCTGTCACCACCCCCAGGATTAACTCATACTTGTCTCCACTAAAGACTTGCCTGTGGTTCTCTTTCTAGGTACAAGGGACGAGCTCATCAGTACAGTGCTCTGGGTTCCATTCCCAGCAACTGCAAGAAGGCAGGCCATTTCCAGGTGCTTGCTTGTTCCGACTCTGGCTTCACTCCTCTGAATGCTTCAGTAAGACACAAACTCTTTGATCCTCTGAACTAAGTAAGCAAGAATCTCCATTGTGCCTGGGCAGGATTGATGTCCAGCCAGTTGTCCATGGCTGCCATTTGGTCAATGCATCCATTCAAAGAGACTAGTCCCCCTGCCTGATCAGCTGGAAGAGTTCCTGAGCATCTCCATCCCGTAGACAGACGCTTCTAACCTGGAGAGTCCATGTGGATGTAAGTGAAAGGGAGGGTTAGGACCCTGCGACAACAAATTACATGGAAATTTGGCAAATTCTGATGGCAATAAGGAAGGAGGTGCCCCATACAGCATCTCATACACACAGAACCCCGATCAAGCTCCAATAGAACTGCAGGTTCTTGCATGCCTTTAAGGACTGTGCCTCATTTGTGTGGGTGTACATGCATGTACATGTTTGTGTGTGTGTGTTCATGGGTGTGGAGGCCACAGCCGTGTGTGTGTGTGTTCATGTGTGTGGAGGCCACAGCCGTGTGTGTGTGTGTTCATGTGTGTGGAGGCCACAGCCGTGTGTGTGTGTTCATGTGTGTGGAGGCCACAGCCGTGTGTGTGTGTGTTCATGTGTGTGGAGGCCACAGCCGTGTGTGTGTGTTCATGTGTGTGGAGGCCACAACCGTGTGTGTGTGTGTATGTGTGTGTGTGCTCATGTGTGTGTGTGTGTGTGTGTGTGTGTGTGTGTGTGTGCTCATGTGTGTGTGTGTGCTCATGTGTGTGGAGGCCACAGCCTGATTCCAGGTGACTTCCCTGGTTGTTCTCCACCTTATTTTTGAGACAGGGTCTGGCACTGAGCCTGGAGTGCATTACATTGATCTGATTACCCTGCTGGCTAGTAAGCCCCAGGGATCTACCTGTCTCCCTTATGCTGGGATCACAGCATAATTGGGCCTACCCAGGTTTCTTTACTTGGGTTCTGGAGGATCAGACTCAGACCCTTGTGCTTTGCACAACAATTTACCAGCTGGTCCATCTCTCAAGTTCCACGGGCTCATTTTAAGGTAACTTGCGTGGTTGGCACTGCTTGGGAGCATGTATGGTTGACCACCATCATCAAAGCAGCAGCCCGCCACTGCTCACCAAAGAGTATGTCCTGGGGAAGAACCACATTAGGGACTTAGAACATCATGAAAAGCTGGGTTCCCTGTCAAAGCCACCATTTCCTTCCTCTATATGTTGCAATTAAACAGACTACAGAGGTCTCTTGCTACTTCAGGTGAATCACTGCTCACCTCTTTAAAATACACCCAGGATGACCCTGTCCTCCAAAAGTTATTTCATATACGCCATGACTTGAAGTTACCTTCACAGGTTCAAGTGTTGGGTTTTATTTTCTAGGGTAGTGGTGTGGACACTTGGGAGAAGGGGACCTTATGGGAGGGCTCTAGGTCAACTGGAAATGCGCCCTTGGAAGAGATTAAGGTCGTTCTCATAAGGGCGCTGTTACAAACCTTGAGCCTGACCCCACCCACTCATCCTGTCTTCCTATGGCTCCTATCATTGCCACCTCCATGATGAGACACAGCAGAAAGGCCCGCAACAGAACTTAGCCAATGCTTATAAGACCACCATCATGGGTATTTTGTTACAGTCATAAAAATCTAACTCATACAATATGTATATTTATGACTGCCATTTGCTCTTCTGTGTCCTCAGCCCCATTAATTTAACTTTTCTCATCTGTAAGTAGGGATTTCAGAGAATTCAAGATAGCACAGCTGTGATGTACCCAGCCTAGAGTCTGACTCGTCTTGGGTACTCAGTGCTCTGGTTAACAAATGGGAAGTTCTTGTAGATGGCTACCCTGGAAATGTACTGCATCTGCCATCCACTCCAGCAGCATTTCAAGACAACACCAACAACATGGCAAAGGTTACCTGCCTCATTGCAAAGCTGAGTTCGGTCCCAGCACTCCTATGAAGAGCCAGGCATAGTGGCATGTATCTGACATCCCAGCCCTGAGGAGGTGGAGCCCAGGCCTAGCCTACTCAGAAAATTCCAACTCAGAGAGAAACCCCGCCCCAAGCAAGGTGTATAGTACCAGAGGAATGGCACCTGAGGTGGCCACCCCTCTGGCCTCCACACTCACAACACATATATATGTATGTACACTTGAATGCATATATATGCACACTTGAATGCACATGTATGTACACTTGAATGCACATGTGCACACATCCACACAGAAAAAAATAAAATAAAATAAATGCAGCTCTCTGAGAGCAATCAGGGCATTGATAAGCTGAGTTAATTGTCATGGCTCCAACAGTCAGGGATCTCTTCTGCTGCCCTCCTGCTACCTGGAACAGCCACTCCTAGCCAGCCTGCCATGGGATCCAGGTTTTAGGAAGCAGGCAAGCCCCTTCAGTGACACAGGATCCCGAGTCTCCCAGCAGCAGCAGGCAGTGCCTGACAACCTTGTGAGTCTGGGAGCTATCTCCCTCTCATCTCTCCCCGTGCCTCTAAGGGTCTTTATTTCTGCTACATTGCACATCTGGGGAGGGCTGGCTGTGCACGATTCGTAATGCAGCCTCAGGGTCCTTCCCAGAGTCTGTTCCTGCCTGTCACATCATGTCCTTCGTCCAGGACCGTCACCAACTTATTTATCTCCCTGTCATAAGGAAAGAAAGGGGAAAGAGAGGCAAAGAGCTTCAAGGTCAGCCAGAGGCTGCAGAACAGAAGTGGCACCGTAGGCAGATGTGCACTGGAGAATACGCCATTCCACACACACAGCAGGGATTGGTGGCCAGGGGGACAGAACTCCCAGTTACGCATTTTGTCACTGAATAAGGCCCCACTCCCAACCACTTATTGTATCTATAAAACAATGCGTTGCCACCCTCTGCCAAGCCTCAGGGAACATCACAGCATAGGGGACAGAAAGAGTGTAAGAGCGAGAAGATGGGCAGAACGCTGTGAAACGCTGGCTTCGCGTATGAAATGGTGGCTGTGCTTCTGAGCCCACAGCATTTCTTATCATCTGCCTTAGATGTGTACAAGACTGGGCCCGCCAGCATCCGGTCACACGGCCGTGCTTTCCACAGAGGATTAGTAGGTAGATACTAGTTGCAGTTAACAGGAAGGTAGAGATATTTTCCTCAGTGGTGTAGCAACTTAGGTAAGGTGTCTGGGCCTCTGTAAATAACCCCTCACCCATGTACATGCTAGCAACTCTAATTAAATTCACCAAAAGTAAATAAATAAATAAAATACATACAGCAGGGAGCTGACTGAGAAGAGGAAGGGGGATCCGTAGGAGGATGAGGGGACAAGAGAGGGTAAGGAGGGTGAATAGAATCAAGATACGTTAGCTCGTGTACGAAAACGTCGTAATAAAACCAATCCTTGTGTATAAATAAGATATATACAGGGTTAGAAAGACTAGAAAAGCAAGAAATTTGAAACACTGGCTTCACACTGTCAAGGAACCAGGGTCCAGGCTGGACAGCGTTCCAGGGCACTCCTTTCTCCGCCCCCACTTTGAGCTCCAAGACAATGGCAAGTGTACCTTGCCGAATTACCCATGCAACAAAACAAAAAGCCACAGATGTCTAAGACAAGAATCAGAAGGGCAGTCATCAGGCAAGGCTAGATGGATCCCATCCAACAGTTCACATTGCACAAAAGCCAATCGATTGCACCTGAATCTTCCAGGCTGGAGATGCTCCAAGATGCTATCTGAAGACGGTGAAGAGAGAAGTGTCCACTCTCTCAGAAGAGATTGAGTGCAGAGAAACTTGGCCAAGGGCCAAGCAACTGTCTAGGTGTTCACAGAAGGGAATCCCCTCCGGTAACAGTAATGGCATAAACCAGGTGCTGAGAAGGGGGTACTTAGACCTCTGGACCGTGGTGTCATCTCATAACAGTGCTGATCTTGGGAAGGCTGAGAGGGTGATATGAGACCATCCACGTGTGTCCACAGCAGGTGCATGCATCAAAGACAAGCAGTAGCGATGTGAGCTCACACATCTCCTCCATGCCCTCCTCTGAGCCACTTGGTGCAAGTGGACACTGTCTCACTGACAGGCATTCACAACAAATGAGAAGGGTGAGGGCTGCTGGGAACCCTCAGCTGACCCCCTTCCAGGAGACATCCTATGACAGCCCCTGTATTAGTTACTTTATCTGTTAAACAGTTGATGAAGAAAGGGAAGGTTTATTTTGTCCTATGATGGCAGGGTACAGTTCATTGTTGTAGGGAAGGCATGGCGGCAGGAGCATGAGGGAGCTGGTCACATGGCATCCACAGTCAAGAAGCAGAGAGTCATGGGTGCTGGGGCTCAGCTCACTTTCTCCTTTTTATTCAGTCCAGGACCCCAACCCATGGAATAGCGCTGCCTGCATTTAGAGGTTTTGGACCTAAAGTAGAGACTGCCTCACAGGTGTCCCCAAGGCTTGTCTCCACGATGATGCGATAATCAGGACTAACCATCACAGCCTCAAGACTGGATCAAATTGGTTTGTTCCCCAAACACCTAGAAAGGGACACAAATGTCTACACCACAGTCCAACTTCCTCAAGCACATGCCTTGGTACTGAATGGATAAATGAATGAATGAACACAGTGGGAGATTCACCTCTGATTGCTCCCCTGGCTAGAGACTTGAGCCCTTCCATTCTCTCTTCTTTTTCTCTCTCTTCATCCTTGTGCCTATAGACACTTGCAGCTGAAACTTTTTCTAAAGGTTCTTCCTCTCAGCTTTCTGTCCATACACACACATGCACACATGCATACACACATGCACACACGCACACACACATGCATACACACAACACACACACAGTGCACCAGAAAATATGTTTTTACTTCAAAGGCACACTCCAGCTCTGGATGAGGCTTCTCAGCAGCCCATCTCCCTGCAAGCACACTAGTTTATCTCATGTTAAACACTTACCTGTATATTTAGAAAAAGGGAAACAATATATGTTGCATACTTTCCAGTCAGCCTGGTGGAGTTCTGCCGATAACACATGCTTAGGGACACGAGGGTAATGTTAAACAATCCAGAAGAGCAGATGTCCAGTGCAACCTAGAACCTAGATAATCCGTGCATTACCCTCAGGGAGTCATGACAGTAGGGAAGATAGATCACATCTGCAAGGGAGCAGCTGCTCTTGGAAAGGACCAGAGAAGGCAGAAACCAGAGCAGAGGGGTGGGAGACGGGGAGACTGAAGTTATCCACAGGTTAAGCCAGTGGCTCTCAGGCAGAAAATGTCTGTCCTCTGAGGGACACAACAATCTCTGGAGGCATTTTGACCATCCAATATTGGACAGAGTAGTCATTAAAGAAACAACAAATGCTGGGGAGGATGTAGGTAAAGGGCAACCTCCACACTCTGCTGGTGGGACTGTGAACTATCTAACCTCTATGGGAATATACATACAACATACAATATATAGACCACCATATACCATACACCATATCTACCGCTCCTGGGTATTCAGTCAAAGGACTCTAGGTCAGCATACCACAGAAATACTAACCAATGTTCCATGAAGTACTAGTCACAACTGCTAGGTTATTGACAACCTGACCAACAATGGAGGAATTGACGAGAAAATGTGTTTTATATACAGTGGAATTTTTAACCACAAAGAAGGATGAAGTCAAGTCATTTGCAGGAAAATGGATGCAACTAGAGACAACCATATTAAGCAAACAAAGGGTCTCAAGAAAACAAATATATGTTTGCTCTATACGTGCTTCATAGATTTTATAGTCACACAACATCATACATGGATATATTAAAGAAAAGTAGACGTGAAATAGCTCAGGGAAACAAAGGGGAGATAGGAGAGGAAAGGGAAAGGGGAAGACCAGTGAGAAAACTTTTAATTATTTAAATTTTAAACTTGGACACAAAGATGCTCTGTGGGTAGATGTGACATGTCCTAGCAGATGGCACAGAACAGCCACCCTCTCCAGCCCACAGCAAAGGATGATTTTGTAGCAAATGACACCAGAAACTCTTAGCAGAGCATGAACCAGCTGGACTGCTCTGTGGCTGTGGGTGGGTTAATGGATGTCTCTGGGCTGCAGAAGTCCCGACCGTAATGAGTAGGGAGGTTAATGGAGATGGTGTTTGTCCAACGCACTGGGCAGAACATCTACCCTAACCATCCAGCCTCAAGTCCAAGTTAAAGACCTGGTCTCAAAATCTGTGGACTGCACTTGAGACTGACCTCTGGTCTCTCTCTCTCTCTCTCTTTCTCTCTCTCTCTCTCTCTCTCTCTCTCTCTCTCACACACACACACACACACACAGAGAGAGAGAGAGAGAGAGAGAGAGAGAGAGAGAGAGAGAGAGAGAGAGAGAGAGAATAACAAACCAAGCTCTGGATTAGCACCATCAAGACCACATTCAAAGGCAGAGAACACGTGGTTAGGTGTTTTCCCTTATGCAGTCTTAGGGAGGACGGCTGACTCAGGCAGAGGGGACAGACACACAGACTAAGAAAGGACAGAGAGACGGAGTGTGTTTGGGTCTGACTGAGACGACAGGTTCAAGATGAGGCCCAGCTGGCAAAGGCAGAGAGGACAAGGATGGAAAATGAGTGTGGGTCTCTCAAGTCAGGAGACCCTGGGCTCAAGTCAGGAGAGACGGCCTGAGAAGCCCTTGAAGGCCTTGCAGGAAAGAAGTGGCTTGAGCCACTGACTCTGGCTGTCCTAGAATTGGGTGGATAGGGGCATGGGTGGCACTGGTGACCATTTAGAAGCCACTCCAGTGCTGACAGTGGTGGCATGGGGTGAAGAAGGATTTGAGAGGTACACTTGAAGGGTTTGCAAATTGTGCTGCACAGAATGAGGAGCATGAGTGGGGGTGCTCTCCACCCATGGGGCTCAGAAAGAGCAGCTACATCCAAAGGCAGATAAGCCCTCTCCAGAGAAGAACCCCAAATAGGAGGAAAGAGGACAGTGAGTCGTAAGGATCCTCCAGTCTTCACCCCCAGCACCGGTAATACAAGCAAACGCTATCATTCTCTGTTGTCTGTTTTTAATACAGGTCCTGGGGTCTTCACACTTGCACAGCAAGCATGTTTCCCACCAAGCCTACCTCTCCATTCCATGGAATCTGCACTTTAACCAGAACTCTGGTACACAATAAACCCTGAGAAGCCGCATCTGTGTCTCAGAGTCAGCTGGCATTAACATTCCTCTCCAGCAAGTCTAAGGGCTGCTTGGGACCCAAGATCCCAATGACACCAAAAGATTTATGAACATCCCCCTTTGTGTTCTCTGACCACACTTTTTATCGCCCGTTCTCGGGGTACTACATTTTAAGCAAGCCTTTCTAACCTGCTCCTGCCTGGATGCTTAGAGCCCTCCCTACAGCTTCAAAACTGACTATGGACTGTTCAGTGGCTGAGTTCGTTAGCTCTGGAGACAGCCTCACTTACCAGCCATCTGGATCTGTCAGTTTCTAGGCGAGATGGGTTCCAAGCAAACTCTTCCTCTGCCCACTTTTGTCAGGGACACACTGCCCTCCAAAGAGACTGTTCCCTTCTGTCTCTTTAATCTTGATTTTCGCCTCCTCTCCCTACTTCTCTTTTGGGGAAGTCATCATCATCAATATGATAATTGTTTAGGCCAAGTCAGAATGAAGATGCTGAGTGGCCACTAGAGTAATGACCATCTCCTATTCTGCACTTTGCTTAAGCTAGACAATGGCAAATGTTGCTCAAAAGCAAAAAAAAATTGTGAAAGTTGGAGGATTATTTTATTTTTAATAGCATGTACACGTGAAAGAGCTATAGCAACTATGAGGTCTTATGTGTGTATCACTGTGTCTGTGGTGTGTGTAATATGTGTGGTATATGGGTACATATGGCTGTGCATGTGTATAGAAAGGCCAAAGATCATTTTGACAAGGCTGACCAACCAGCATGTTCTTGGGGTCTTCTGGTCTCTTCCTCCACAGCAGTGAGGTTACAAACACGTGCAGCCATGCCCAGCTTTTTATATAGATGCTGGGGATTTGAACCCAGGTAGCCATGCTTGTACAGCAAGTGCTCTTTCCTACTGAGCTATCTCTCCAGCTCTGGTACATAGAAATGCTGAGCAACCTTAAGATTTGTGGCTAGGGGTTCCACAAAGGAATCACACAGATGTGAGCACTCAGGGATGATATAAGAAGGTGTGAGCAGAAATGTTGTGTAGGAACACAACATTGGTTCTAGGACAACCTGAAACTCTCAGGACTTCAGGTGCAGACCAGGGCAGAGAAGAGGAGCAGAGGTATCCAATTTTGACATTACAACATGACATTGTCACCTACAAATGTGTTGGCCTATATTCAGAGCTCTCTGGGGGTGCACAAGGCCTGTGGGCTGCAGGCTGGACACATCAGTTAGAGTGTACACACTCATAACCTCAGTCAAGAGTATGGCAGGAGAGCCAGAATCTTACAGAGGGAGGCACAGCTTCCACTGAGATCATGCATCTCTTCTGGTTGTATGCAGAGATGGGTAAGCTCATCCAGGGTGTTCAAACATGTAGCCTAGTAGAAGAACCAACAGGTGTACCTCTCTGGTGGGCTCAGGACAAGGCTGCGTCTAGATGCTCACATCCTGAGGCTCTTACAATCAGAACTATCCGGGAATTTGACTTAGTGTGCATATAGGACCCTGGGCTTTCCTTCTGAGTTCTGCATCTCTGGGAAATGACCCAAGAGTCTGCATACCTAATAAGCTCTGTGTGCAATTCTGATACTGCCTGAAATCTGGGGCCCTCTGGAAGTTCCCATGTGAAGGCAGGCTAAGGTTAAGATCTGATGACTTAGGAACCTTCCTGAAGCCCAGAGAGATGGAAGGTTCATGCAGGCAAGGATCTAGGCAGAAGAAGCATTTCCAAAGAGTGCCACTGTAGACAGAGGTGAGCTCACTGCACAGCAGGGTCCTGCAGGATTGGTGTTCAAAAAGAAATAAGTGAGGAAAGTGGGTGACCTGTGACGTCCTGGCTCAGTTAAATCATTTTAAGGGTCCTTTCTCCTCCTCCATGGTCATCCTGAGCCTAGAGTCTGAAAAACAAACAAACAAACAGTGGGCTGGCCCAACTATCTTCCACACCCCTAAAACCAACACTGCATTAATAGATTTGAAGCCACCATATGTGGGTCTAAAGTAGAAGAGGCTGTGGAGGTGGCTCTGTGGATATAGTGACTGACATGCAAATCTAAGGTGGCTCTGTGGATATAGTGACTGACATGCAAATCTAAGGTGGCTCTGTGGATATAGTAACTGACATGCAAATCTAAGGTGGCTCTGTGGATATAGTGACTGACATGCAAATGTGAGGACCTGGGCTCAGATTCGCAGAACACAAGGAAAGTAGAAGAGGCTGTGGGGGCGGCTCTGTGGATATAGTGACTGACATGCAAATGTAAGGCGGCTCTGTGGATATAGTGACTGACATGCAAATGTAAGGCGGCTCTGTGGATATAGTGACTGACATACAAATGTAAGGCGGCTCTGTGGATATAGTGACTGACATGCAAATGTAAGGACCTGGGCTCAGATTCGCAGAACACGAGGAAAGCTGGCCGTAGCAATGTGTGTCCATGACTCCACCACAGCCACAGTGAGACGGGAGACAGAGACAGGGGGTTGCCCAGAATTTTGAAGGACAGGATTGACAAGAGATTCTGCTGCAAACAAGGTGGGGACTAACACCCAAAGTTGTCCTATGACCTCTAAATGTGTGCCATGGCACACATATACCCACAAACACACACATGACCTCACATAGATATGCACAACATAGACAGAGAGAGTTAAAAAATTTTAGGTAAATAAATGTGAAGAAGGGAATCATAGACAATAACACTCTAAAATATTCAATTTTCCATCAAACATTCCTAAGAAGAAGTGAAAAGACAACCCCTACAACGGTAAAAAAAAAAAAAATTATAGTTCGTATGTCTGATAGCTAATATCCAGACCATACAAAGAGCATTTACAATTCAACAATAAAAAGAAATTCCAATGAAATAATAGGCAAAGGATTTCAATTTCCAGTGTTCAGACAAAAGAAAAGAAGAGAGAGAGAGAAAGACAGAGAGAGAGCTTGCAAAAAGATGCTCAGCACAGCGGCATTAGGGAATGCAAACCAAAGCATACTATACACTTGCATAATAGAAAATAACCAATGTTGAAAGGACATGGAGGATGAAGAACCTCCTATCCTGCTTATGGGAATGTAAAATAGCACCAGTACCATGTGAAATAGCCTGGAAGTTCAGCACTCCAGCCACAGAACTACTCTGTGACCCAGCAATTACATTAGAATGTAAGTTCTTCCCAGAACTGAAAGCAGTTGTTCAAACAAAAACTTGTGCATGGATGGTCTCAGCAATACTACCTATGATAACCAAAAATCATTATTAATCAACAGGGGGATATATAGAACGTGATACATCCATGCAATGGAATATTATTTCTCCATAAAAAGAATGAAACATTGGTGTGCTTTACAACATGGATAAGCAATGATGACATTATGCTAACAGAATCAGATACAAAAAGCTATATACTGCATGATACCATTTATATAAAACATCTAGAACAGGCAAATTCATAGAGGCAGAAAGCAAATTACTAGTTTCCAAGTGTTAGAAGCAGGCAATATGGAGTGGCTGCTGGTGCTTTTACTTTGTGAGATGCTTGGTGGTTCACGCTATAGTGAGAGAATGTTCAAGGGACCTGTGTTAGCTGTTTGCCTCAGTATGGCCACAGCACCTCAGGAGAAACTTGGGGAGGAGAGCTCACTTTGGTTCATGTTTTCAGGGGGTTTTAGTCCATCATGACAGAAAACCACACCACAGCTTCTCCTCGCGGAGTAGAGGGAGTGACAGAGGCCATTCACATCATGGCAGACCAAGAAGTAAAGAAAAAGACAGAAAGTGGGGCCAGGTTTTGCCTTCAAAGGCCCACCCCAAGTAATCCACTTCCTCTAGCTAGGCCCCACCTCCAAAAAATCTACACCCAAAGTGATAAGGTAGGGACCAAGAGCTAAAACATGGCTTTTTGAAACATCTTCACCAGCGGGGACCAAGTGCTCAAAGCATGAGTCTGTGGGTAACATTAGATTCAAACCACAGCAGTTTCTTCTAAGACCACCTGAGAGAGGGGACACATGCCTGCTGCTCCCTGAGAAGGCGCAGCAGAACCAGAACGCTCCTCACACCAACAGAGAGCTGACCAGGCCATTCTACTAACCCTGCACCTGCAAAGTGGGTCAAGAATCCCCCGCCCACAGGCTTCCTCTGACTCACTGGTGGGAAGCCTGTTCTGTGGGTCATGGTTATTTACCCTCCCTGCGGTGTTGGGCTGCCAACCTTTGCAAATTAACTCAGGATGTCATCCAAGGGGCTGCCCCTGGGTCTTAAACCTGCCCCCCAAAAGCACTCCAGAAACAAACCAGAGAGAAACACAAAGCTGGCACCTTGGGAACGGAGGAAAGGACTGTGAGCCAAGCTACGCAGGCGGCCTTCAAAGGTGACCAAGACGGGTGTCTGCTATCTGCCGGGTATACCTCAGTGTGGCTGCTGGAACCACAAGAGCTTACTAGCAGCAAGTAAGCTCTAGTCAGCAATAATCAAGAGATGGGGGCTACAGAGATGCTCACTCTTAATACTTGCTGCATAAGCATGCTAACTTGAGTTCAGATCCCCAAAACTGACATAAAAAAGCCATTCCTATAACCCCATTGCTGAGAAGACAAGCAGCTCCCCAGGGCTCACTAGCTACCCAGCCTAGCCAAGTTGGCATCCTCCAGCTAAAAGTGGAAGACTGTCAAAAAAAAAAAAGCCAAAATAAAACAATATGGACAGCACCCTGAGGAACAATACCCCAAGATGATTTCTGGCCTATACCTACCCACATACACACACACACACACACACACACAGTCTAGTCCAGTGCTTGAAACTCCCTTATAAAACATGAGATGCCATTATTAGCATATGGGACAAATGTCACATAGCTTCACCTACCATGCACCCAGAACTGAGCTGGGAAGGAACAAGTTCATCTAATCCTCATGACCATCATCTAGTACAGTACCCATTTCACTGATGAACAAAGCAAGACACAGAGGCCACAGATATAGAATGCTCTAGAACACTGAGTGTTCTTTCCCACAGCCCCTCAGAAGGAATAGGCATGACCATAAATAAAAGGAAGAATCCCCAAAGAGGGAGGGGGCTGGTGATGGTTGAATGGACTGGAAGAGACTTGCATGTGCAAGGGATGGGCTCAACCCCAACACTGCATAAACAGGAGCTGCAGTGCACACGTGGGATCCCCACACTTGAGAGGCAGAGGCAGGATGATCAAGAATTCAAGGTCTTCTTTGGTTACATTGCAAGTTCTAGGCCAGCCACGACTCAAGACCCCATATCAAAAGAGCAATTATTTTTAAAGAATTAAGGCAAGAAAGACAAAAGCATCAGAGAGTTGTGAGACCAGGCCTGGCTCCATATTCCGGAGCAGAGAAGCCAGCCTACAGAGTGAAATCCCTAGGAAGGATGGAGCTGTATCCTCAGTTCCTTCTCTGGGTCACCATGGCCTTGCTGTCCCCTGTGAAACCACGTTTCACTTGTACACAAGAAGTGGCTGTTTGTGTCCTGGCTGGGAAACAGATACTGTGGTTAGCTCACTGCCAATTACAAAGAAGCTGCTTACAGGGCACAAAGCTCTCCACTGAGGCCCTGACTCCAAACTGTGACCACAGATGCTCTACCCTGCTTTCCAGGCCCTTGATACCACTCTTCTTCCCCAGCAACAGCAATGACAATAAACACAAAACCACACAGCACACAGCTCTGTCTAGCCAAACAAGCCCCCAACAACAGCCCTAGAGATGTCGTGTCCACCTGTGAGGACTGACAGCCTGTGCCTGTAGGGACCATGGTCTACCCCTGCTCCCAGGGTTCATCTTGAGGACAGTTTCTGGCCAGCCAGCTAAAACATCCTTTTGTTCCTGTGCTCCCTCTGCCTCACCTGGTGGTTAGCTGTAGGCCATTGCTTACTCCACCTTGGGTATGGTAATTTCCCACCTGCCTGGGGGGTTTTCCATTGTGCAGCAGTTAGGTATTTAAGGTTTTACCTAAATTTGAATAAACAGCATTCAGCTGATCTCCTTTTGAATGGCCCAGGTCTCTTGTGTGTTCTTTCAATCTCCAGGCCATCTGCAGGCTGAAGATGCACAGGAAAGAAAACACACAAAATCCAGGTGTGGTGGCATGTATAAGAAATGTCAGGGCTGGGGAGGTGGAACTAGGCAGGTCCCGGGGTCATGCTGTTCAGCCAGCCTGGTGTACTTACAGAGCTCTGAACCAGTGAGAGACCCTGCCTGGAAAACTAAGGTGGAGGACACTTGAGGACTGACACCAGATGTCGTCCATGGGCCACTACACACATACATGCACCTACACCTACACACACTGGCACTTGCATACACACGAATACACACACACACACACACACACACACACACACACACACTATAAGGAAGGTACATGGGGCTTGGGAATTGAGCAATGTCTCAGTGTGAAAACTGCTCAGCGAGAGAGGAAGAGAATATTCTACACTCAGTGTCCAGGCGAGACCTGCTGGGGAGCTAGCCTGCAGGCTGAGCCCTGGAGGATGACAATGTGTCACTGTAAAGTGCTGTGGTCTCACTGATTGCCTTTGGCATGTATGCTTTAGCATCCAAACCCCCCAGTGATGGCGTAGGGAGGCAAGGCCTTTGCAAAGTAACAAGGGTTTTATCTGTGGAACTTCTGTCCTTATGAAAGAGGCATCAGAGGGTCCCCACCATTATCCCCCATGTGAGGACATTAAAAAAATGACAGTTGTCTATGAACCAAAAAGTAACCCTCACCGTGACACACTGAGTCTGTGACCTTAGACTTTCAGGATCCAAAACATGAGCTTCATGGTTTGTGGGTGAGCTCCTTTCAGGGAACCCTAACATGGCACCTAAGTGGCTACCCACCAACTGTCAGGAGCCTAAGCCACATGCCCCGGATGTGGCTCCATCCCTGACCAGTACACAGGGAAGGCCACGGAGCTGGACTCACAGCGTCGTGTGAAGTCAGAGGAGCTGGAGCACTTAGAGTGCTCGATAGGGAGGGTTCAGTGGTTAAAAGTACTTGCTGCTCTTCCAGAGGACCCAAGTTTGGTTCCCAGCCCCTACATTAGGCGGCTCACAACTGTCTGGAATGCTAGCTTCAGAGAGATCGGATGCCTTCTCCTGGCCTCCTCTGGCACCAGCATATGATGAACAGATATATATGCAGGTCAAACACCCCTACATCGAAACTAAAATAACATAATCTAATTAGAAAATTACTTAATCGATGCATGACCCACAGCAAGTGCTCCGCAAAGGCCAGTTCTTATTTCTTCACCTCCTTCCCACTACCCAGCTGCCAAGACTCAGCCTGGTGCAGGGAGATCTGGGTCCCCTGTAGAGGCTTCTGTTGTGGTTCTCACTTACAAGGCTTCAGCCAAATATTTACGAATAAGCAGATAAATGAATGTGTGGGCTTGCTTGCTGCCTTATCTTTCAGCCACCAAAGTACATATACCTCCTTGTGAACAGGTTTCCTCTGTAAGCAAGGGGCCTGGCCAGCCTCGACGGTTTTTTGCAGAACGAAAGATGGAAGGGAGATAGTCATTAGCTACCATTCTCTGCAAACGCCTAGCCATCTGCACCCCGTTACCTAAGCACAGTCCTCTGTGAGTGCCAAACTTCAGAGCCCAGAAAGTTGGAAGGGATTCCAGGCTTGGATCCCTCAGGCTAGGCTATTCTTGGAAGCCACGCACCTCACCCGCCACAGGGAGAGAGATGAGTCATGCCAGGGTGAAAGATTGGTTCCTCGGTGGAACAGAGCGACTCTGGGTACCTCAGAACAGAGATGGAGCCCTGCTGCAGTCCTGCCTAAAACAGTATCCCTGTCCCCTCCCTGAATCTCCCCCATTATAGCAGGATCATGCCCAGAATGTGTCACTGAGTAAAAGTCCACCTCGAAGGAGACGAAATAGGGCCAGGTGACACTCAGTTCTCTTACACTGAACACGTAGCTCTTCTCAGACCTTGCGGGTGGCTCTCAGCCACATCACCGCTCCGATGCCAAAGCAGCCCATTAACTTATCCCGTGTTCTGTGTCCTCCCCCTGTCTTCACCTCCATGTTTGGCACTAAGATCTTCCACAGAACCCAACATGGCTTCTAAAGTTCCGGCTTGAGTTGGAGGCAGAGTTACATACAGTACCTTGTTTTATTATGTTTTGGCCAAGTCCCAGAAGAGAGTAGAATTCTGCAAATGGTATCAATGATGACAATCTCATCATGCAGCATGACCAATTTCCTAAGATGTCACATACTTTACCCTGAGTTCTGAGAAAGGCACCTGCATGCAGGGATGAGTCACCCAGATCACTGGCAGGGGACAGGAACTGCTGGGACAGGGAGAAACTGCTGTTCTGGATTGGGGATTGGGGTGCCTCGTAAATTCCACTTCCCTGCTTGCCTAGCATTATCTCCACACATACTTCCTAAGCTCTGCTCCTTACCCATGAGCAGAAAGTTGCTCCAAGTGAAAGTAGTTAGAAAAAAATTAAGGAAACTGTCACTTTGTTTATGAAAAAGTATGGAGTGACTGGAAGTGGCAGAAACAAGTACTGGAGATAAATAGTCTAAATTCGTTCTGATTAGAAATAGAATTGATGCATTAAAAAAGAAAGTTTGTCCCCTGTGGAAACCCTGAGCCCCCAAGCTGTCTGTTCTCAAAGACAGCTCAGGACAGCTGTAAATACATGTCTTGGTACAGTACGAGCTTCTAGACAGAAATCATGATTTTTTTTAGAAGAAACATATTTGAAATGGGGCCAGTCACATCTCTTAAATACCTGCCTAATTCATAATGACACCTGCCTTAACACAAGTGCTCATGGGATGTGGGTCTTTTTAAGCAACTAATTAAAATAAACAGGTTCTCAGACCCATCGGCTTCAGGAAAGTCACACATCCCAGTGCTCACGTTGGACCCCATTATAGACCAGCGTGGGAAGACTGAGTCTTACTATGTAGCCCAAATCGGCCTCAAGTCATCTTTCTCCTACCTCAGCCTCCCACTTGGGGACCACAGACACCGCACCGCACCCATCCTCAGCCTCCCACTGTCGGGACCACAGACACCGCACCCATCCTCGGCCTCCCACTTGGGGACCACAGACACCGCACCAATTATTCCTAAAGAGGTTGAGACGGAGATGACATCAATGGCGCTGAGACAAGGAATGATCACTGTATGTTCTCCATGGGCCTCCTTTACAATAATAAAACAGAAAAGACTTCAAATCTACCTCGCCCACTTCTTTTTCCTGCCACCATGGGCACTCTGGGCTGCCTTGATCAGACTGTGATTAACTAAGCTTGCTCTAAGAGCAGAGGGAGGAGAGCTGGACTCACAGGGGAGGAATAGATTGCTCTTAACTGAAGCGGGAGAACCTGTTTTCAAAGGAAACATTCAAGTCTCAAACCAAAAAAAAAAGCCAACAACAACTTCAGCCAAGAAGAAACTCCCACCATTTGGCATTTTCAGGAGTTGGAGGAGAATGGTAGAGTGGGAGCCGGGCTGGGCATGCAAATCTCAGACAGATGTGCAAGACACAACAGCTCCTGTGAGTCCTTCCAACCCTGGCTCCCAGGAGGTGGCAGTAAACATGGAGAGGTGGCACTGCATTAAGTTCTAAGCTGTTCACTTGTACACAACCAGTTGGATCGTGGGACACTTCTCTGCCTGAGATCCCCGTACAGCTATCCAGTGCAGAAAAGAAGAAATCTCCATGACTAGGGTGCCACTCAGAGCCAGCATACGCTACTGTCACAAAGCACCTGACAAATGCAAAGGGCTCACATGTGAGGATGCGGTCCCTGCGGCAGAGAAGGCGTGGCAGCAGGAACAGGAGGCTAGGGGCACACTGTCTCCACAGACAGGAAGCAAGGGGGTTGAATAGTGGCGCTCAGCTCTCTTTCTCCCTTTCATTCAAACATGAGGATGGTGCCAGCCATATTTAGGGTGGGTCTTCCTGCCTCAGTTAACCTAGTCTAATAATCCCACAGATGTGCCCAGAGACTTGCCCCATCAGTGAGTCTAGATGCTGTCAAGTTGACAATCTGTATTAACCACCACATTCCTACACGCATGCCCTCCTCCTGTCTTCTCTCCAGTCCTGCTGCTGGGCTTCAGGTTCAGGGGCTTTCTCAGTAAGCTGCTTCTCTTCCCGATTGCTCTGCCCCCTCCTCCCTCACCCTTTGCACTTCAAGGACTCGCTACTGGGCTATGATGCAGTTCAGGTTGTAGGGTGCTTGCCTGGCATACATGAATCCCTGGGTTCGATTCCAGCACCACATAAACGTGGCATGGTGGTGCATGCGGCAGGTAGGAGCAAGATCAGAAGTAGGTGGCAGCAGATGCAGCATGGAAGAAACATGCAGGCACCATCTCTGTTGTTTACTGAGCATCCACTAAGTACCAAATGTTGTGTTAGTCACTAGTCTGCAAAAAAAGCACAGACTATGTCCTTCTGGAAAGTGCCATGGATCTTAGCACAAAGCCTTGTATACACCAACCCCCCCTCATATCAATCTTCAAAGCGTCTGAGTCCGGTGTAGAATCCCTAAAACAGGAGGGGTGAATAGAAGAAGTTGTTGTTCTCTCACAGAAGTAAAACAATAGTGCTGAGGTGGGGAAGGGAAAGGAAGAGAAGATGCGGGAAAGTTGGCAAACAGGTACAATGTCACAGTCTGATAGGAAGAAAAAGCTCTGGTATTTAATAGTGTAAAAGTTTAGCTATGCGGTGGTGGCATATGTCTTTATTTCCAGAGGCAGGCAGATCTCTGTGAGTTCAAGACCAGCCTGGGCTATGGGGTGAGTTTCAGGACAGCCAGGGAAACACAAAGAAACACTGTCTCAAAAACACAAAAACAAAACAAAAAATTAACAGGAAAAAATAGCCATAAGGTTACTATCCTAGCTAGCAGTATCTGTCACTTGGCACTCTCTAGAGTCACCTAAGAAGGAAGCCTCAACTGAGGGATTGCCCAGATACATTATTAGCCTGTGGGCATGGAGGAGTGTCGTGTTAACTGATATAGAAGGGCCCACCCACTTCGGGTGGCACCATTTCCTAGGCAAATGGAGAAAAAGCTAGCTGAGGTTGGCCTGTGAGCAAGTCAACAAGCCGTGGTCCTCCATGGCTCTGCTTCAAGTTCCTGCTTCCATTCCTGCCCTGCCTTCATTCCACAATGGACTCAGGAGCTGATCAACCCTTTCCTCCCCTGCGCTGCTTTTGGTTGTAGGTTTTGCCACAGCAACACAGAGGAGCCAGGCTAGTATAACATCTCTCAGAACAGAACAGGGGATTCTGAATGGACAATTTGTGGAGACATCATCAAAGCGGGCGCATTAGCTGTGCTGCCTACCTGAAGTTGATCATTACTCAAAGTATACACAATTCAACACATCACATTGTACCTATAAATATGTACAGATATGTGTCAATCAAACATTTAAATTAATTGTGGGCCTGGGGCTGCAGCTGAGTGGGTAGAGTGCCTGCCTGGTATGCACAAAGCTCTGAGTTCGATAACCAGCACCATATTAACCAGGCATGATGGTGCATGCCTCTCTAATCCTGAAGCTTGGGGCTGGAGGATCAGGAGTTTAAAGTCATCCTTGGCTACACTTAGAGTTTGAGGCCAGCCTTGGCTTCATGAGACTGTGAATGAATGAATGAAATAATGAATGAATAAATGCTAAAAAATTAAAAATAAAAAGTGAGCCATATCCTAGAATCTGTCACTGGAATAAAAAGGCATCCACCAAGGGAGGCAATGAGGGGATCAGGGATAGACGGTGGGAGCTAGGAGAGGGTAAGGAGAGGTGTGAGGGCAAACTATTATATTACATACGTGTGCTATGGTCTGAATGGGAAACGCCACACAGACTCATGCGTGTGGACACTGTCCTCAGCATGTGCTGACTGCTGCTGTTTTGAGAACTTGTACATTTGGTAGGTGGAGCCTAGATGGAGGAAGTGGGCCTCAGGGGCTGGGCCTTGAGGCCTCCAGTCCAGCCCAGCTTCCTGTCTCTCTCTGCTCAGATGTGAGGAACATTAGATATAGCTCATCCATCCCAGCCACAAACTCCACCCATGTCTTCCCCGCCATGGTGGACTGTACCCTCAAACTGTGAATCAAAATAAACCCTTCCCAGGGCCAGAGAAAGGGCTCATCAGGTAAAGAGGCTTTGGCACCAAGCTTGATGGTCTGAGTGCAATCCAGAACCCATGTGTCATGTCACACAGGTGCACATGCACATGTACACACACCCATGCATGCATGCACACACATTAAATAAGTTAGTAAATGTGGTAAAACTAGAACTAGCAAATCCTTTTTCCAAGTAGTCTGTCACAATGACGCACAAAAGTAACTAACTGTATGGAGATGTCACACAATACACTGAGCTAAAACGAAGAAAAAAAAAGATCCCCAGAAGCTAGTACCCAAAACAGTCATTAAGCAGAAACAAGTCCATTTAAATTCAGCCAGAAACCAAGAGGTAAGACCATGTGACTCCTAAGGAGACCACCCCTGGGTCCCGGCAAATTCCCTTTGGAAGTGGGTGCTAGGCAGCCCCACAGACTATCTGTCAGTTCACACCATCTACTCAGGGGAGTTCACACCATCTACTCAGGGGAGTTCACACCATCTACTCTGGGGAGTTCTCCACTCTGCCCCAGGGAAAGGGCCCTGCCTCTGACCACTCTACAGTCTGACTTTTCCCGTCTGATTCTTTATTGATTTGTTCACTCCACAAGGAACAAGCACGGATGTGGCTCCACTCTATCACCAGAACCTGGGTCCTTGGGGACTCATGTTAGGCACTCCACAGCTTTCTGCTGAATGCAGGCTTCCTGCTATACAGATGGCACTTTCCCCCACACTTTGTGTATAGTTATGTGTGATCCCTGCACCCGCCGCTGGACCTGGTCACTGTGGCCATTTCCAAACTAGGGCAGGAGAAACTGAGGATGGAAGAATTTCAGGCATCTGCCTAGTTCTATAGTCAGCGAGTTAGAGGAAGAATTAAAGCTAGATAGCCTGGCTCCAAATTTAATGTTTACAAGAGCACTGGATGGATGGATGGATGGATGGATGGATGGATGGATGGATGGATGGATGGGATGGATGGATGGGATGGATGGATGGATGGGTGGGTGGATGGGTGGTTGGATAGATGGATGAATGGATGGATGTGTGGATGGGTAGGTTGATGGTTGGATGGATGGATGGATAAATGAATGAATGGGTGGATGGATGGATGGATGGATGGATGGATGGATGGATGGATGGATGGATGGATGGATGTGTGGACGGGTAGGTCGATTGTTGGTTGGGTGGATGGATGGGTGGATGGATGGATGGATGAATGGAGTTTCCTACCCATCATATTCTGCAGATGAACACCAGATGTTACATTTGGGCAGGGTGCTTGTTTATACCTAAAGCAAAATTCTATCCTTTGCTCATAGTAGGTATTCAGGAATGTTTTTTCAAACTGAATCACATATGAGTTGATATTTCTGTAAATTTTCAATATTTTGTCATGCAAATCTCTAGCTCCCCTTCCGAGGTAGAGTGGCGGTGCCTGTGCAAAAGGGTGCACTGCTGGTCCTATTTGAGGATCTTATTGAGAGCTTTGACAATAAGCAAGCAGAAGCTATGGTGGCTCGCATTGCTGCCATCGTTTCTGGGTCGGAGGGAGTGTTCAACACATGTGAATAATGAGTTTGGAGGAACTGTAGTGCCAAAAACAACCTGGTTTGCTAGGCCTTCTCAGTCCACCTGGCCCCCAGTCAGGAATGTGTATCCTGCCCACTCAGGAGGGTAGGTGAAGTCATAATCATCAAGATGTCTCTGGTAAGAAGCAACCAGAAGCTCTCTGGCCAGACGTAGATACAAGTGAGCAAGCGCCACCATCTCCCCGGTTCAGAAGCAGCTGGATCACCACTGTGGGTTCCTGAGAGACATCAGACAGAGGGGAGGAACAGCTCTGTAAATACGGGAGCAGCAAGGAAAAGCTGGCCACATATCTGCCTGAGACAATCTGTTTTCTGAACAGCAAGGATGCTGTTGTTCCAGGACCAAGCAGGCAAAGCGTGGGCATATGCTACTCCTGGGCTAATCCACGGACCTTGGGGAAGAGCAAGCAGTTCTGCTAGGCTGCCTAGCTCTAAAAATACCCAGCACATTCCCAATGTGGCCACGAATGGTGACGTCTCAGTGGGCAGGCATCATGCCAAACAAATGCTTAGCTGTACTGTCCAGCATGAGTCCTAAGACTGATGGCAGTCAGCACATGGAATCCAGTGAGGACTGTGGCTTTCACCCATCTCTAAGAAACAGGTGCCACCTGAGGAGAACTGGCGTGTTCAGATGCCACAGTCAGGAAGAAGAGCAGGTGCCTGTGCACCACACCTGTGGACATCAGGGCACAGCAGTGCAGGAGCCGGGTGGACCGTGTCCACTTACAGCCTGGAAGCACCAGCAGAAAAGTTCAGCTCACCAAACCTGTTTCCTCCTCTGTAAAAGCACAACAATCGTAATCAACAGCACTGGTTTTTACAGACTTTAGATTTCATTCTTGTTCAACTCTGCCACGTGCTGTTAGAACAAATAACTAAATGAAAACGCTCGGATTTGACAAAGTCAGAAAGCCTGTCCTTAACAAAATCTAGAAATTACGCATCGTACAAACCATCAACATACTTAGAAGGGAAAGAAATATTTTTGACCTATTAATGGCATCATAGCTAACATCTGGCTTCATGAAAAAGCAAATGTAGCCCCCCTAAAGTCAGGAGCAAGATAAGACTTCTCATTCTTACTAATTTCTCCTCATTGTTGTATGATAGGAAGAAGTCTGGCAAGTGCAATTTGATAAGAAGAAAATAACTTTAATTAATTAACATTATCTCAATAGCAAAGGAGGTGGGAGTGTCTTCACTCCTGTATGACATGATCACACATGTAGAAGATCCACACACTGCATCCATAAACTATTACAGAAATAATGAACAAGTTTAGGAAGGCTACAGGAGATGAATCCCAAAGATAAAAATAAAACAAACTGCATTTCTCATCCCAGAGACAAACTTTACATGTATACATCATGGGTGCACACATCAAAAAAATCATGCAGCACATTTTGATATTCTTAAAGTTTAAAAATAGTTAGGTATGGCAATGTGTACCTGTAATCCCAGCACTCCAGGAGACTGAGGAAGGACAATTAGAAGTTTAAGGCGAGCCTGGGCTACATAATGAAATCCTTTCTCAAAACTTTAATTAACTAATTAATTAAAAATAAAATTAATAAAGTTGTTTTTACACAATAACAACAAAACTTTAAAATACTTAGACAAAAATTACTTGGAAGCAAAGAAAGTAAAATGTTTATATCCTGAAGACTAATAAGCATTGCTAAGAGAATGGGAGAAAATCTAAATAAAAGTAATGCCATCTCATATTCATGGATCAAAAGACTCAATGTCAGTACATATTATCTGTACTCAATGCAGTCCTCATCCAAATCCCAACAAATTGTCTATGCTCAAAATAGATGAGAACGATTCTAAAGTTTATATGAAAAAGACAAAGAAAGTAGCCAAAGAAAGTCTCAAGTTGAGGAACAATTCTGGGCACTCATGTCATCTTCTCTGAAGTCTACCTTAAAGCCATAGTGACCAGGAAGGCATGGGACAAGGTAAGGACAGACATTGACGGAATCCAACCGAAGGGTTAGAACTTAAGTTGTACATTTATGTGAAATGGGTTTTGGCAAGATGTCTCAAGTTCAATCTCCAGAAACCACTTTAAAAACAAGGTGGTAACTCCAAATCTTCAGTTGAGAGTACATAGCCTGCAGTAACTACAGAAACCAGGAAAGTAAAATAGGACCATTGCCAGGATGGGGGGTTGGGAAGCAACAGAGAGGGGACTAACAGGTACAAGTGACCTGATCAGAAAATGGGAAAAGGAGAGCACATGGGGGTGGTAAGGAAGGTAAATACAGAGGAAGGAAGGAGAAAAGTAATTTAACAATAATGATGTCTGGAAAAGCCACAAAGAATCATACTGCTGTTTGCCTAAAAAAAAAAACTATAATATACATAATTATGTATATACATATATAGGTTTAATAAACTTTTCTCATCTAGACTAATGATATTTCCTCCAAGGACAAAATACCAATTACCAAAACCCCAATATCAAACATAAAAAACCTATTGCTGTTGCCCTTTGTTACTCTCAAAGCTGGAAGGTAAGTTCCTATTGCCAAAGATACAATGCACTTTAGAAAGAGGGCTCAAAGGCCCCTTAATCTAGTACTGACCTGAATGCCCCCTCTCTAAGGACTAGCCTTTGCAGTACTAGAAAGTACTACATAATTTCCTCAGAGTCATTAGTGTATTCACGTGTGTGCATGTTTGTGTGGGTACACATGTGTGTAAGAGTATGTATAGAAGTCAGAGGCAAGCCTTAGGGTGCATTTCCTCATGTGCCATTTACTTTGTTGTTGTTGCTTTAACATTTGAAACCTTTTTGAGATTATAATAAAGTTTACAATGTTTCTCCCTTCCCTTTCCTCCATCCAAGCCCTCGCACGTACCCTTCCCGGCTCTCCTTCAGTTTCATGGCCTCTTTTGCGATTATCATAGCATGGATATATGCATATGCATATACATATATAGTCCTAGATTTAATCTTCTTGGTCCATATAATGTTAACTATATATTCATTTTCAGGGCTGACCATTTGGCACTGGACAAACAATTAATATTCTTTTCCCAAGAAAGATCATCTCTCCCATTCCCAACTTTCCTCAAGTACCAATAGTCCTTTATGTAGGACTGAGGTCTCGTGAGAGTCTCCCTGTCTGGTTTCTCATGTCCACTGGTGTCATCTTTGGTTAGCTTATGTTTGGGCATTCATGTTGGTGAGATTTTATGGGTATAGCTTGTGATATTACTAGGAGACACAATCTCATAGCAAACTCCCTGATTCATTTGCTCTTACAATCTTCCTGCCTATTCTGCAATGTTCTCTGATCCTTGGGCGTAGAAGCATTTATAGATAAATCCATTGAGATTGGGCTTCACAACTCTGCATTTTGATTGGTTGTAGATTTCTGTTTGTTGCAAAAGGATGTTTTCTTGGTAAGGGGTGAAGACAACTTTGAGGAAATTATATATTCATATGTGGAGATGTAAATTTAAGTCCTTATTTCACACTACACACAATCAAACACCTCAGAATTGATCACAGAGATTAAAAAAATAAAACTATAAAACTTAGGGAAACATAATTCTGAAAAACTGACACAACCCTGGATTAGACAAAGAATGCATTAGCAATGGCATTATTTGTTACTTTTGCAAACCATAAAAGGGGAAATGGATAAAGTGGTCATAACAATTAAAAAACTTTTACATTCCAAACATATCACTAAGAAAATTAGAAGGCAAGCCATAAGCTAAGTGAAAATATTTGTAAGTCATACACAAGGACTTGAGTCCTGACCATCTAAAGAACTGGGCTGAGAGCGTACTTCAGTGGCAGAGCGCTTGCTGGACCTGTGTGAGGCCCTAGACTCTATCCCCTGTGCCACCATAAAGCAGAATAAAATAAAATGCTCTTATAGGTCTAAGACAAGACACAACTTGATTAGACTATGGGAGCCCCCAAGGGACAGCACACAAATGGTTCTGAAGCGATGAAAATGCACTTGGCGTCACCCAAAACTAAGGAAGCGAACACTTGGGACACAAAGAGAGTGCAAGTACTCTGTGGAATGACTGTGATAAAAAGACAGAAAATAAATATTTGGGCAAGGAAACAGGGAAACTGGAAGGTGTGGGTACTGCTGATGCAAGCATAAGATGTGGTGGTTACTATAGAAATAGGTTGTCCATTTCTTACAAATGTGAATGTGAACTCACTGTCTGACCTAGAAACTCTGCCCCTGGGTATTACACAAGAGAAATTAAAACATTTGTCTGAATAGACTCGTGCAAGGTAGTCTTATGACTTTATTGCAAATAAAAGGCACAAACAACCCAAATATTAGCTGGCAAATGGATCAATAAAATGTTCTATGTCCACACAATAGGACTTGATTCTATCCCCAGTAACAGAGGAGAGGGGAGAGAGTACCCAGTAAGTCCTCTCTGCTGGAGAACACAAGAAGGGGAATTAGAAATGCCTTGCTCTTTTATCATTACAGCAAGTCCTTTAGATTCCTTACTAGGTGTCCGGCACTTTATATGTTTCTCCTGACATACTATGTGTCCAGGCACCTTATGTGCATCTCCTGACCTAACACTCACAATAATCCATGAGTTCAGTTCTATCTCATCCCTTTGGACAAACGAGGGCGCTGAAGCAGAGAGGTTCTGTGACTTACCCAAGATGACACAGCAACAGTGGAAGCCAAGCCAAGCAGCTAAACCTACATCCCTATTACTCACACGCAGAGGTGATAAGTTGTCTCAAGAGATAAGAAAAATAAAAGTTACTGTTGATGCCATCTCCTATCCCCAGTCCTGAGATCCATAGAAAAGAAATTGAAGCACACAAGTCCCATTTCTTGCACTGCAGACAGGGTGGTGTGACGTAATGGTGGGCAGGGGTGGGCTCCACTGTTCTACCAGCCTGAAGTTCCCAGAGGAAACTAGAACTTGATGCTCACGTACTCCTGAAAGGAACAGCATCCTATCAGAGCATCCCACTCAAAGGCATGTCTGGGTGTGTGCTGTGCTTTCCACAGGGCTGCCCCACACTTCTCTGGACCACACTGAGTACAGCCCTGACTACGGGGGGTGTCAGGAAATCACGTCCTCTGAAAGCATACAGCCCAAGGTCAGCCTCACTCTTACCCCTGTCACCATCTGGGAACCACAGCCAAGTGACTGTTACAATCAGCTGGGGGTATCTTTTTCTTTGTTACTAATATAAATGCATTGTAAAATAATAGGCTTCATCATGATATTTTCATACACATGATCATCTATGATACATATGTTGGCACACGGGGGATCTGCAGCTATTGGCACATGCTGGTTTCTACAAGCCAAAGGTGGGCAGCAGTGGGAGCCAGTGATGGCTTATCAGTGTGAACAGACTTCCCACAATTCTCCCAGGCTCCCTGCACTTGTCTCTTCAGTTTCCTCACCAAGGGCTGCACAAGAGGAGAGTTGGGGTTCCCAGCACCTGTGTAAAAAGGCTAAGTATCGAGGCACATACTCTGACCACGTTCCCCCCTCATTACCCTTTCTTCCTGTGTTTACCCTCCCCTTCATCCCCTTCATCTTCCCAGGCCCCTTTTTACTTTCATATAGTTTCATTATGTGTGTCTATCATGAATATAAATACATACACATGATGAAAATAGAACATGGCTTATTTCACTTACATAATGATCTCTAGTTCCATCAATTCCCCTGTAAATTACCTAGCTTCTATATAGCATAGGTCAGCACAACTGACCCATAAATTCTCCAAGGGAAAAAGGCCAGACACAACCTCAAAATATATCTTTTCCCTGTGCTTTTCAAGTCCCAACAGTGACTGATGGCCTTATTTCCCACCAGATACCCCATCTTTTTATACTGCCTCTACTAGTGAGTACCAAGTACAAGGTCTCCAAAAGACCACCATTAACTCTTTGAAATTAACCTGTCTCTGCATCTACCTGGGGAGAAAAAGAAATTATCTACAGAGTGAGTGGATTCCCAGGTATTTACAGACAAAACCTAGAATCCTGTCCTTGAGCAAGGCCGCCCTCCTGGGGCATCCATGATGCCCTTTAAATGGTACATGGGTAAAGAATTAAATAGCATCAGATGGCATGGCCAGAGTTATTTCCATTTCCAAGTCCTTGCAGCTTTGATGAGAAAATCCCAAACCCCCTACAACACTTGCTAATCTCCCATTTAAAGCAAGAGATCAGGCCTGGGGCTCAAAGCCTCTGGCAGGAGCTGTCTCTAGCCAGAAGGGGAATTCCTGCTTGGTATCCTTTGCATGTGTTTATTTTTGCATGTAGTTTCTATTTGTGGGAATTGATACTGATCTTCCAGATCTGGCTCTGGTGCCAAGTTGCTTCTTTAAAATATGTGCACTTATATCAACAGCAAGTGACTGGAAAGCACACTGAATAAGTACTGCAGAGGTGCCTGAGGAAACAAGAGATGGGACAAGGTTTCTTTCCCTCCAAAATCTTTATTCCCTCCCACGTCACTCTGGAGTCCTAATGATGGGATCATCTTACAGTCTAATCCATGGGGCACTGGGTGAGGGAAAGAACCTCCATCCAGAGAGGACCAGCTCCACTGGATGAGCAATGTTGGCTCTGAAACACAGGAACAGAAAGTGACCCTAACCAAGCCTAATGCTGTTGGCACACTTTGGTTTCTGCAAGCCAGAGGTGGGCAGCAGTAGGCGACCATGGTGGCTCATCAGTGTGGACAGATTTCCCAAACTGCATCCAGGTACCCTGCAAAGACAACTCTGTGGCTTCCTCACCAAGGGCTGGCAAGATGTGTCAGTCAATAAAGTGCTTTTCTGCACAAGCATGAGGACCTGAGCCAGGACCCCCGCCCCTACGTAAGGGGTGCATGCTGTGATCACAGCATGGGGACAGAGACAAGAGAAGCCTGGGGGCCCTCCAGCTGGCCAGCCTAACATAACCATCAAGTTGTTCTTCAGCCACTGAGAAACCAGAAAGAAAGCAAAGAGGGATTGGGAGAAATAGCAGATGTTGGCTTCTGCCTCCCACATAGTCATTCACACATGTACACCTGTATGTGCACATGTGCATAAAGAAGCACATACAAACACATGAAAAAATTGTAAAACTCCCTCATGCAGAGTAATTCAGATCAAAGAAAAGGGGTTTCTAATATCCCCAACCTTGTAAATCAGACGGGCAATTTCTCCCTTGACCTAGGAGCATTAACAACTACCTGTTTTGAGATGACTCTGTGTGTCCAGCAGAAAAAACACTTAACACTAAAGCTCTGCACTTCCATTCCCAACAGGAATTTCTCTGAATGTTGCAAAATGGCTTTTGAATTTTATAAGACAAGACCATCCTCCCTGATTAAATGCAAATAATTAGAACTCAGAACTCAAGGCCCTGTCTCTTGAGTACCCAGGCTCAAACAACCCAGAAATAGAAATAGGATGTAGT
Organism: Ondatra zibethicus; assembly: GCA_004026605.1. Classification (NCBI taxonomy): domain Eukaryota; kingdom Metazoa; phylum Chordata; class Mammalia; order Rodentia; family Cricetidae; genus Ondatra; species Ondatra zibethicus. The sequence goes on from PVIU01002322.1 coordinate 150,240, forward strand.
CCTCCCTGCCTCCTCATTGTCCTCGCCCACTAGTGCTCCCAGTCTGAGAACACCCGTGCTTCTCCCAAGAGAGCGGCTGGAGCTGCTCTGTGCCCAGGGGAGGTGGGAAGAGTGATCTGTTTAGACCTTGCTACCTGGTCTAGAAACCTCTAAGGTTTGCTTTGGTTTCGTTTTGAGACAGAATCTCACTTGGGCCAGGATGGCTTCCCGCATACTATGTAGCCAAGGATGATCTTGAACCTTCCCCCCTCCCCCAGCTCCTCATCCCTGGCATTCGATCACAGGCCTACACTACCACATCTGTTTTATGCCATGTTGGAGATCAAGCCCCGAGCTTTGTGTATGCCAGGCAAGCACTACACAGGCTGAGCTACAGCTCTAAGGTCTTGATGCATTGGTTTGCTTCCTAGGGCCGGGGCCAGCACAGAGGTGACTAGTTTTGAGGGTTGGTTCAAACCCTCCACCTAGATGTCTGTGGGACCCTCTTCTCACTGCATTTAGGAGAAAGTGCTCCTCATGACACTAGAGGCGGGATGCTCAGTGTCGTGACACGAAAGGCAAGACACTAACCTCATGACATTAAAGGCAGGATGTTCACCCTTGTTTCAAGTGCCATTTACGGAGTTCTTGAGTACCTACTATGTATGCGGTGCCATGCTGGGTGCTAAGGATACAACCTACAACCATGAGGATAGGGAGACAACTCACACCCTACAGAGCTGTAGATCTCAGAAAGACAGGAGTCAGTCAAATAATCAAGAAGGAAACGGAACATCACTATTAACTAACATCATCACTATTAATAACATCACTATTAACTAAATAGTAACTAAACAATTTAGCACTTTAAAGGAGTTTACTAGTCAAGGAATCATAGTGAAGAAAGGAACAGGTGCAGAAGGCCTGTGTGGGAAGAGTAAGGGGAAGGGTAGCAATGGGACCAGGAGGTGGCAGGAGCTCAGCAGGGCAGTGCTGTCAAGGCACAGAAACAGTTGATGCTTGAGGTTCTCTCTTACCCAGCTCTGCTTCTTCTGACCCTCGCTCTGTATCACATGGATGTAAAGCCCTCCCCAGTGATGTCTTGAACGTCGAGCTCCTCACTCGCTCACCCTGGGGATAAGAGAAGCCAGCGGCCTCACTGGAAAGAAGCCCATAAACCATTCATGATAGATGCACACCTATAATCCTAGTACTCAGCAGGCTGAGGTGGGAAGATCATAAGTTCAAAGCCAGGCTGGGGTATATAGCAGGACTCTGTACTGTCAGAAGAAAGACGAGTATAAGGAAGAGAAGAAAGAGACATAGAGGAAATGGAGGAAAATAAACAGGAGAAAGAAGGGGAAAGGACAAGGAGTGGGGAGAGGTGGGGAAGTGAGGGAGAGGCATTCAGAGAAGAGAAAGAGCAAGAAAATGAAAAGGAAAAGGAGCAGAAAGAGGAGGAGAAGGAGGAGAAAAAAGAATAGCTCCATGAAGAAGGAGGAGGAGGAGGAGGAAGAGGAGGTGAAAAAGGAGGAAAAGGAAGAAGAGGATGAGGAAGAAAAGCTCCATAAAGAAGGAGAAGGAGGAAGGAAGGGAGGAAGAGGAGAAGGAAGACAAGGAGGAGAAGAAGAAGCCGCCAGTGATGACAAACCCAGGAAGTTAGGTGACTCAGAGCTGTTCACTGTCTCAAAGGAATAAAAACTCCAGTGAAAGAGAATTGTCTACTTAATTAAATTGGCTCAAATCACCAGGAAGCTCTCTGAGTAATAGCAGATGCTGGGGTTCTAAGAGAGATCATTGCCTGTTTGGGGCTAGAATGCCAGAGGTCATTTAGGGATGTGGTGTAAGCATCTCTCCTCCCTCTTCTGGCTAGAACTTCTCAGTCCCTTATTTTAGATACAAACTATAAACCTGGGCCAAGAGTTTTATCTCCCAAAGAAAGACATTCCTAAGTCTTTCTTTCCCCACCCAGCCTGGATCCAGCCTGGACCTTAGGCTGAAATAATCAGACAGGCATAAGTGAGACCTCTCTTTGTATATTTTGGAGATCAGACCTCTGCTGATGTGGGGTTAGTGAAGATCTCTTCCCATTCTATAGGCTATCGTTTTGTTTTGTTGACCATGTCCTTTGCTTTACAGAAGCTTTTCATGGGAAGTAGAAAGTAGAAAAAGACAAGAGTAAATTGGGAGCATGGGGACCTTGGAGGAGGATTGAAGTGGGGAGGGGAGAGGCAGGGAGGGAAGCAGAGAAAAATGTAGAGCTCAATAAATATCAATAAAAAAATGTAAAAAAAAGAAAAAAGAAAAAAAAAGAAAGACCTCTCATGGACATTCCCATCTCCTGCTGGAGAAGTCACTGCACTCTGGGAGGAAGATATTATGCCTGTAAATGTTGTGGCAGGTCTGGGAGAATCCATTCAAAGTCTGACCTGGCCTCATCAAACCAGTTTGATGCAAGAAAAAAAAAAGATCCAAAACTGATGATCTTAAAAATCAATGTAATGATTAGTATTGGCTGACAACTTGATAGGACCTGGAACCAGCAGAGACAAGGCCTTGGGTGTGTCTGTGAACAAGTTTCCAGATCGTGTTATTTGAAGTGAGAAGAACCACGCAAACATGGGCAGCACCATCCCATATATCCTGAACCAAATCAAAAAGAGCAAGTGAGCTGAGCACAGCACTCGTGTCTCCCTGCTTCCTGTCTGTGGACACAATGTGCCTCCACTCTCTGGACTCTGTGACTCTCTCGCAGCTGAGCCAGAATAAACCCCTCCTTCCTTAAGCTGCTTTCCTGGGGTACTTGTCAATGTGAGGCTAGTGTAAGGAGTGCAACAGCATTTAGCAGGAAGAGTGTGTTCTCAGCACCATGTGGAATATTTTCACATCCTGAGAGCAGTTCATCAGCACAGACTCCCCGGATCGGTGCTGGGTTTCTTCTTCAATGAAGACACAAAAGCTAGGAGGGGTGAGGTAATTTGTCTACAGCCACAGAGTTGGTAAGTGACAGATCTGGGTTTCAAATCTAGTTCTCAGAGGCTGGAAGAGATATTTTGGTAGATCCAAATTTCCAATACCTGCATATAAATCTGGACATGACCATATGTTCCTATAACACCAACACTGTGGAGGGCAGAGACAGGATGGTCGCTGGAACTTGCTGGCTAGAAGCCTAGCTCCAGATCAGAAAGAGGCAATAACTCAAAGAATAGGGTGGGGAGTGCTAGAACACACCTGACATCCTTCCCTGGCTTCCATGGGTGCCCATGGGTATGGCCACCCACATACATATGAAAATATACTACATGAATGCCACATGTTCATTCATGAACAAAGAGGTGGGGGGACATCACTTCTCCACAGTCCTGGACCACTCTTTCCCAGGGTTGTTGAGACACACGTAATGCACACTTCAAACACATTTCTTATTTGATCCTCTCCTGTTTTCTTCATATGTGGTATGGGGAAGCAAGGGGAGGGCACTATAGTTCAATCCTATCACATTCTCCATGAGAAACAGACAGCGGAAGAATGAGGACCGTGCAGACAAGGTTCACATCTATCCCAAGACCTGCATCCAGTGCTAATGGAGCCAAGCCCACTCTCAGGGAACCCCGTGACCACAGCTTCTAGTCACCAGTGTCAAGTAAAATGGCATACTCTGGGACAGAAATGGGCTCTCTCTTCACAAGTTAGGATGTGAGCTGCAGACATTCCACAGAGCACAAAATACAGGAGTCTCTGAAGGGCAATGATAAATCATTTCAGCCACATTAAACGAGACAAGAATAGATGCAAGGAGAATTGGCTGCATAGAGAAGAGCTATCAAGGGTATTGACTGACCCCTTCTGGAAGTTGTGCTGGCGGTTCTGAAGGTTGGAAAGATACATAGAGACTCTGAATCAGGCAGCTGAGGGAATGCCCATGATAGGAACATTAGAGGAATCCTCATAACCTCACAGCATCCAAAGAGTGAAGAAAATGTGTCAGACTCAATCCAAACCACTTTTTTAGATCTTATTTAGCCTAGACCTGCCTCAAATTCAAGATCTTCCTGCCTCAGCCTCCTGGAATTGCAGACGTATGTCTCCATGCCCAGCTCCATGTCATTAAACCTGATTAGCCAGCTTGTTGCTCTTTCTCACTCATTTTTAGAGGTAACTTTTATTTCCTATGGCCTCCAGTTCCTTCTTTTTCATCCTATGGCAATGTGGAATACACCCTTTTTGTGTTCAACATGAAAACCCTCCAGATGGGCTGGGGGTGGGGATAGCTCAGTTTTTCACCTTTAAAGAGAGTGTCATGAAAGGAAAACACTATGACCTGACTTGTAACCCCCAGGACCTATGTTTAAAAAGCAAAATAATTTTTAAGATCCAGGTTGTGATTCTAGCACTAAGGTCACAAAGACAGGTGAACTCCTGGGGCTTGCTACATGGCAAGCTCCAAGTCAATGAGAGACCCTGACTCATAAAAATAAGATACAAATATAGACAGTTTGCGAATAATGACATCCAAAGTTGTCCTTAGACCACCACAAATATGCACACACATGAACACATATACATGCAAACAAGAAGAAAACCCTCCAAATAATTGTAGATAGTGATAAACCAAATCCACTGTTATCCTCATTTTTCTCTCCTTTCAGTCACACGATCCCTAATCATTGCCACTAATGCTCCTGGGAATTGATTTCTAGCAGCCAGTGCCTCCCTAGTCTCCTCTCTCTTAACGGGACCAGTTCATCGACATCTTTCTAAATCACAGACTCCAGAAGGAACAAAGCCAAGGAGGGTGGTGTGTGTGAAAAGCTTTAAACCCATATTACACAGAAGCAAAGGATTTTTAAAAATTTTTATTTATATTTGCTCATTTTAGGAGGTGGGTTGGGAGAGCAGGGTCTAACTAGGAATCCCAGGATGACTATGAATATGATCCTCCTGCCTCAGCCTCCTAAGTGATTACAGGTGTGTGCCAAGTCCATGTTGACAGAGGTGTCTGTCCTTCCCGGTCCCACAGCTGTTCAATCCCAAAGAAACACACAGATGTCTACATTAATCATAAACTGGTTGGCCTATTAACTCAGGCTTCTTAATAACTAACCCTTACATCTTAAATTAACCCATAATTCTTGTCTATTTTAGCCACATGGCTTGGTACCTTTTATCAGTGAGGCATTCTCATCCTGCTTCCTCTGCATCTGGGTGATGACTGCAGACTGAGCCTTTTTCTGCCCAGAATTTTCCTATTCTTGTCACCCCACCTATACTTCCTGCCTGGTCACCCCGCCTATACTTCCTGTCTGGCTACTGGTCAATCAAGGTTTTGTTAAACCAATACAAGTGCTAGATCTTTACAGGGAACAAGACCATTGTCCCACAATAAAACCAGTTAATAATAAGATAAAACAAAAACATATAGTTCTTTGTATACAAAACAGTTTGAAGAAACTATGAGATGTGTTCTTTCTCTTGCTGTGTATTCATTTCACAGATACATGAAAACTCTGAAACTCTGTCCTCACCAAGGCCCCTCCTTCCTCTCTCCAAGGCCCCTCCTTCCTAAGGAATCTTAGGAAATTAATGCTCAATGGGTAGGAAAAGGTAATTGTTTAATGCTGTAGCTACCAGCCCACTGCCCATGCTCCTGCAAACAGCCCCTCACTCCTCTGTGGCCATCAGCAACCCTACTTCAATTCGTTTGGTCACTAAAAAGACACACGAATAGAAAGGGGATCAGAGAGAGTTGCAGGGGCAAGAGAAGGTACCAGTGGGTTATATGATCAAAATACATCATACATATGTATGAAAATGTCATAGAAACACATTAGTATAGACAATTGACATGTGCTAGTAAAAACCTTAATTAAAAATAAAACTATGGCCTGGGAGAAGGGCAATCTTTAATCAAGCACCAGGTTCAGGCCATGCCATCCTCTTTCCCCTTTCTTCTCTCTCCCTGCGTATCTGATCCATTTGCAGACCTGAAGCCATCCACATGCCCACCTGATCAATGATTCCATCTGAAAAATCCAGAGTCCAACCAAAGCTCCTTCTCCCCTCTCCACAAGCTAAGGCCCTCCTTGGAACACAATACCACCCTTTCCCAGACACCCAAGCTAAGACTCTGAGCCACTTGCCCCTTCCTCCCCCACACACCCCACATCCCTTCCCTCTGCCTCCTCCAGACAGCTATATCTACCCATTTATCTTTCTTCTCTCCTGACCCAGGTCCCTTGGTGTGGGAGAATTATCTGTATTCTGTCAATCATGATTTAAATAAATGCTGATTGGCCATTAGCCAGGATGTATAGGTGGGACAACCAGACAGGAAGTAGAGGCGGAGCAAGGAGAATAGGAGAATTCTGGGAAGCAGGAAGCTCTCTCAGCACTCCTGCCAGGACCACCAAAGAAGCAGAATGTGACCTGCCACGCTGAGAAAGGTACTGAGCCATATGGCTAACATAGATAATGGGTTAATATAAACTACAAGAGCTAATAAGAAGCCTGAGCTAATGGGCCAATCAGTTTAAAACCTAATGCAGACTCTCTGTGTGATTTTCTCTGTGACTAAATGGCTCGGGGACCGGGTGGGACATAAACCCCAACCAACCAGGCCCTCATGCTACAGTTCCTTGTCATCCATCACCTGAACAAGTCCAGCACCATCTCACTTTTCTTTCTGAGTCCAATTTTGTCTTACAATTCATTTCTCCCATCTAACAGTGCAGTCTTTTAAAAGACAACTGTCTGTTCATGTCTGTCTCTTGCTTAAATAAAACCTTTCTTCAATGATCTTCCAAGAGCTGTGCACTTAGCCCTGAGTGGTCTGGCTGCTTTCTGCATCAAAATCCTTCTTCTTTGTCATCCACATCCCATGACCTTCAGGGTATAATAACTGTGATGTTCTGTACTGCTTGTTTTTTCAACTTGACACATGTTAGGGTCATCTTGGAAGAGAATCTCAACTGAAAAAAATGACCCCCCAGATTGGCCTGTGGGACATTTTCTTGATTGATAATTGAAGTGAAAGGGTCCAGCCCACTGTGGGTGGCACCAACCATAGGCTGGTGATCCTGGGTTGTATAAGAAAGAAAGCTAAGCAAGCCATGGGGAGCAAGTCAGTACATAGCACTCCTCCACGGATTCTTCTTCAGTTTCAGTCTCCAGGTTCCTACCTTGAGTTCCAACTGTGACTTCCCACAATGATTGACTGTAATTGGAATATGTAACTGGTTTCTCCACAGGTTGTTTGTGGGTCAGCATTTTGTCACAGCAATGGAAAGCAAACTAAAATACATTCTTTCTGTTCTTTAAAGAACTATTGGGCTTCTGACTCTTTGCACATGTGAGAGAGTCCTCCTCTCCTGTTGCTGTCTCCTCCAACCCTCATCTTCACCTGACCAAATCCTTCCATCTCCTTATAGGCCCAACATCACTGCTATGGAGAAGCACACCTCTAGCGCCACCGCAAGCCCAGGCCCCCTCATGGCAGCTTGCACTTTCTAGTCATTGTGGTTGAGAAAATTCATTGTTTGGCTTGTTCTTCTTTGAGAGAGGTCAATGAAGGCTTAGATAATCTGCCTAGCACTTCTACAAGTCTCCCATAGCCTTCTCTAGCTGCTGTATAAAGTGAGTGAACAACACAAAAATGAAGAGAGATGCAGTCAGAAAACACAGATATGATAGCTATGTACAAAAAGCAAGTGTGGCTGAACTCCATCAGAAACAATTCAGTTGGAACACAAAGACAGGGTAAGAAAGTAAAATTCTAGCATTACAACCAGCCTATGGAGAGAGACATAATCCTGATTAGTGAGTCAGACATGGCCAAAGTATTTCTAGTCCAAACTAGATCCTCTCAAGAGGATCTATCCAAGTATCATTTCTTTTTCGTGGTTCCAAAAGAGACCCTCTCTTCCCCTATTCTCTCACAAGCCCTGGGAAGGTAGAAGAGCAATCAGAGGAAAAACAGAAGGGAAAGCCATGGGAGAAGAAAAGAGCCCACAGCTTGGTGCTTGTTTGTGGATGTGCTTGTGGATTTGTGTTCTGCTTTTTCTGGGAGCCTGGCACAACATGATGGCCTATGTCTTCAACATTCTGTGTTCTCGGTGGTAAAGAGTCCAGCTTTTGGTCTGTTTTGCTTACTGATGCAGCTCCCCACCTCAAACAATACAAACAGCTGGGGCTGCAACTCATTGATACAGCACTTGCCTAGCACCCACGATGGCCTGGGTTCAATAACAGAACAGCAAAAAGCCATGTGCAAATGAATGTCTTCAGATATGAGCATTGAATAAAATTGAAAGGTTAGCTTTAAAGGAATTATATCTTTGATGCCTAGCAGAGGACTTTGAACATCATGAGTCCAGTAAATACTACTGAAGCCAATGATTCAATGAAGTAATTAAGCCATGAGTATGTAAGTTATGGTAATGTTCCTCTGTTGCTGGCTTCCCCTTTAATTAGACTGAAAAGCTTTTTTTTTTCTTTTACATAGAAGCTCACAGGAGTGTGCTCTCCAGCTCTCCAGCACCCTTGTATGTACAGTTTTTTCCCAATTACCCAATTCTTCAGGTTGCATACATGACCATACCAAGTCCCTACACAGAATTCTGTTCCCCTGAAGAAAAAGGGAAGCTACAGCTGAAAAGAAATGAATGCATTGGTCAGATTTCCGCATCCCCCAGGAGATCTGAGCATCTGAGGGGACGCAGAGGAAAACCAAAGTTAAACAACTCAACAACACAGTGTGATGAACAAGAGGGGGATAATAGTTAAGCAGCATAGGAACACAGAAGACAAGACACCTACAGATTTTTAATTGGCTGAATATTCTCTTTCTATGTTAGAATGGGGTCTGGTGGTAGGGCTACCGATGTGGTCCCCAAGGAACCTGGTTTCCTCAGAACCTTCCTGAGAACAAATGTTCTGGGAAGGACTATGGGTGAAGCTACAAGGCTTTGTGTCCCTAGCCAAGGTGGAGACATCCTCATGCAGCAATGCAACCCACGACATCTGACCTATGCTAATCCTGCAAACTTAAAAGCTAGACCCTTAACAAAGCTACAAATCTTTTAGAGGTAACAATGTGCACAGGTCTTTCTGCAGACATGGAAAGATGGGAGGGGAAATCATACAACTGCATGAGAGAGCTCTGGGCTGTAAAGCGCTTCCCTGGTTTCCTAACCCAGCACTGAGAAGACACAGATGGAGGCACAGATCCCTCAGTAACCTCACCCACACGAAGAGCCTAGCTAGCATGGTGGCACATGCCTTTGATCACCAGAAGGCAGAGACAGAAGGATTTCTAGAGCTTGTTGGCCAGTCAGTCTAACTGACTCAGTGAGTTCCAGGTTCAATGAGACCCTTTCTAAAAAACAATAAAGTGGCAAGCAACAGAGGCAGGCCCCAATATCAACATCTCTCCATGCATATGGAACCAACCATATGATGGGGTACTTGGCAGCTATAATAAATGTAAGTGATTTCAATGACAGGAGTACCCTATTGTTCCCTAAATAAATATATACTCATGCAAACATTCATAATGCATAGTCAGTCTTCAGTACCCACTACCAAAACCTGCAGATGCTCAAATTTGTATAACATATAACCTACACACACCCTCCTGCATCCATCATTGCATATAAGTCATCAGCTGATATTTATAGTACCTAGTAAAACACAAATGATATTGAAGTAGTTGTGCTATATTGTCGAGAGAATAGTAACCATTTTAAAAATCTATGTCTGTTCCGAGCAGAGTCAGATATTTCTTTTTAGTTTGGGGTAATTGAGTTTGCTTATTTTCTTTTATTCTCTCTATCTCTCTTTCTCTCTCTCTCCCTCCCTCCCTCTCTCTCTCTCTCTCTCTCTCTCTCTTTCTCTGTGTGTGTGTGTGTGTGTGTGTGTGTGTATGTGTGTGTGTGTGTGTGTGTGTGTGTGTTTACAGGTGCACGTGTGTGTGAAGGACGCAGATGTCTTCCTCTATCACTTTTATCTAGTCTTTTTGAGAGAGTCTCTCACTACCTGAGGTAGACTGGACAGCGCTCCCAAATCTGCCTCCTCAACACTGAAATTACAGGCGTGTGCCACTCTCAGCTTCCTTTTAAGTGGGTACTGAGAATCGAGCTCATCTCCTCATGCATGCATGATGAGCATTTGACCATCTTCCAGGCCCAGGTTTTTGTATTTTGGTTGTGGTTTGACTGAACTGCAGACACAGAAATCACCACTATAAAATGTCTACTGTATACCTACAGCATGGGGGGCTGGGGTGGGGAGTCTTCCTTATTTTTAACTAAAAGAGAATTTGAAGAGCGATAAAAGAAAATTATATATATATATATTTAATCATATGTTATATATATATATAATTTGGGATGTGCGTGTGTATGTGCGTATGTATGCCAAATACAAACAACAACCTTCTTCCATTAATTTATTCCCACATAATGTGTACCATTTTGGTCAGTTCTAGTGGGGATACATGCCCACTTCATCTTACCCACGTGCCTGATGCTTTGCAGCACCCACACATATTCACAAATGTGTGTATGCAGTTGTTGACATAGTGAGACGCAAGAGCACAGTAGGATGGATCAGCTTCCAGTGAAGGCAACCAAAGGGCACAAATAACTGAATAAGCCCCAGGAGACAAGCATCCACACAGCTCTGGAATTAACACTGCCAAGAACTGGCTCTAAATTTGCAGCAGGTCATTGCATGGAGGGTGCTTAGAGCAGCCTGCTGGGTCTGTTTTACTTTATATCTGCATCCTGGAGCTCTTGAATGGCACTCAGGATCCTGCCAGGCTGGGCTAGCAAAGCACAATGCCTTGTCTCGAGTTTGCAAACTGACACTAGGGCAAGATAGACACATCCTGTGGAGGAGAACTGATACAATGCTGTGTTCACACAATGTCTGAAGGTCCTATACCTCCCCTAGAGATTCAGATAGTCTAGAAGAATCCTGGAAGAAAAACTCTTTTGATACAAGGAGATGCCAGCTACAATAATGCCCAGTCTTTTAAGGCTGGTCTTCCTTTCGATTTTTAGAGTACTGACGTCACAGACACGGGTTCACAAATTAGGAACAAGGAGAAGAGTATCTCTTTATATTAGACATGGTCTCCTTTGACAAAGACTGCCTTCAAACTGGCCATGTAACTGAGGATGGCCCTGAACTCCTGATCTTCCTGCCTCTATTTATCAGGTGCTGTGATTAGAGTGTGCACCTCCATGCCCTGTGTCTATAGTGCTAGGGATCAAATCAGTGCCCCATGTGTGCAAGGCAATACTCTACCAACAGAGCTCCACCCCAGCCAGAAGAGCTGTCTTTAGGAGTCTGAAATCTGGTCACGCTGGAGGAGGCAGTTTTATGTAGAGGTAGCCAGTACATGCAAATGACGGCTGTGGTGACACTGACACTTTGATGCACATAGCCATTGTTGGGGGGGGCCGTGGTGCCTGAAAGATTGCTCTGTTTGCAGCAGACAGATCACAGATATAGGCATATACACACATACGTGTTCTAGCGTGTGCATGCACACACAGAGAGAAGGAAATAGGAAAGAAATGCCATTTTTGCTTAACATGTATGACAGCCATACTGATCATTTTTGTTTCATTATATGTTTCTAAAATTATGGGTGTATTACTCTTTTGGAATTAGACTAAAATAAAATGAATAAAACAGGTATTTTTTATTTCAAAAACCATCTCAAGATCCTGAGACACAGAGTCCTGAATAACATCTCTAATAAGGGAACGGATTCAGGGCTTTGGGCACGCCACAAAACAGGGCGAAATCCCACTGTGCTCTGCTAATGCTGGGATTCTCTTGGGAAAGCTCCGTGAAGCCACTTGAATCCTCAAGAAACATTAAAGAGGTTATTCTCATCCACCCAAGATGGTGTTTGTGTGCAAAACCCAGAGAACTCTAGACTCAGAGAACCCAGGCTGAGCGAAACAAGCAAAGAGTGGATGCTGGAAGCCACCCACAGAGCAGTGGCAACCTTTGCAGGCTGACTCTGTCAGCAAGAGAAAGAGGAGGAAGGCATGTCATCTGTGTCCCCAGAAACCCCCAGGCATCAGCCTCGCCGGTCTCAGGAAGAACGAACACAGCTAGTTTGCTTTGAGGCGGCTGAGAACACTACCCACACACCCAAAATAGGAGTGACTTCTGCAAATGACTGTGTGTGCATTGATTTCTCTGACAAGTGCTTCCCAGGAAGAAAACAAGACCCAGACCCTGGACTCAGAAGAAGAAGCGTGGAAATCTAATGACCAAGACATCAAAGATAAAACGGCCAGATGGAGAAAGCTGTGCCACACTGGACTGGCCAGGTCGGGCTCCAGGGTACTAATGTTACGTACTGTTTATGAACGTTTTATGTACAAAAGTAAGGCCATTTTATTTAAAAATCCAACTAGCAGTGTTTTTCTAAAGCTCTGAACTGACAACACTCAGCTCACACTCCCTCAGACATGGGTCAGGTGACTGGCCTCATCACCACCCACTCAGCATCCTTGTCTGGTCCATTTAAACATCTTCACCTGGCAGCCCCTCGGCTGCATGCATCCCCTCCCTACTTAAAATGAGATGTTTCTCGTGTTCTGTCAGAACCGTGTGTGAAGTTCGAGTAGCAGAGGCCTGAAACCTGAAGCCTAAGCAGGTTTTTGGGTGTGAAGGCTGATGTGGTCTCTGCTGGCTTTTTGTTGGTTCAATTGATTACTTTCTTCTTTGTGGTTTCCTTATGAGCTCAAGGTGCTAGAGTGGTCTTCCAATTTGTGGAGGGCTTCTCAAGATCTTCCTTAAAAACTATTTATTTCACTTGTATTTTATGTTCCCATCTCTAGATTATACAAGAGACACTTAAAAATAGCATCACTGGGTTGTGAGGGATATCTCAGCACTTGCTCTGCAAGTTCAAGGACCTGACTTTGATCATGAGAACCCACATAAACTCTGCGCACAGTGACACATGCTTGGAATGTCAGTGCTGCAAAGGCCGAGGCATAAGATTCCTAGGGCTCAGTGGTCAGCCACCTCAGCTGAATATGCAAGTTCCGGGCTGGTGAGAGACAAGGAAACAAGGTAACATGTGAGGTGACTTCTGGACTCCAAAAGCATGTGCACAGGCACCTGCAGCCCCGACCAGACACAGACAGACAAAGGCCCTACAGAGACAGAAGCTCTCCTTGCTGTCATCAACCCCTCCTTGTGGTGAATGCCCATAGCCTATCTTGACAAAGATGGTCAAGAGTGCCTTTCTATGTGAATGCTCAGAGCCGTTTCCATCTACAATCAATACCTGAAGCAGTGGTCCAGGCTGCAGGGCTATCACTGCCCTGAGCATCCATGGTAACTGCTCACCAGCCTGCGAGGCCTCAAGCCTGACCCTCAGGCCAGAAATACTTCAAGTCTTACAGGTAAGCAGGGTAGGGATACGGTTTCTCAAAATTTTCTGTCATTTCATGATAGAGATAACATGAGAGAGATAACATGAAATAATATTAATTGGAGATAGAAAATGTAAAGTATAAATTACCTAGGACTCTTTTTTTTGCTGTATATATAAAGGTTATATTAGTTATTTTGGTAAAACTGTAACAAAAACAAGTAAAAGACTGCAGGTTTATTTGGACTTATGGCTTCCAAGAGTTTCAGCCCATGGGGCAGGGAAGGCACAGCAGAGCAGCTCCGTTCATGGTGTCATTCGTGGTGGAGGTTGTTGAGTAATGGTGGACCAGCAAACAGTAGACAGAGGCTCATCCCTAACAGCCAATTTCTACCAACCAGGCCCCACCTCCTAAGGATTCTGTCCCCTCCCAAAGTAGTGCAACCTTCTGGGGAATGAGTGTTTGTGCATGAACCTGTGGGCTGTCAAAGCATGCACAGGGCTTAAGCAGTGGGAGGAATACAAAGGAAACAAAGGGCTGGAGAGAATGGCGCAGTGTGTCACATGGGGAAGGATGGTTATAAAGGGAAAAGAAAAACTCCAGCTGCAGGTATCGTTAGGAGACAGGTACCACTGAGGCAAGGACACAATCCCATCATGGCTCTGACAGTGTAGAACACACATACTTGTCTTCCCACCCCGCTACATGGAAGCTAGGACATTTCATACTGACTTCTGTCTCTTGTGGCTGAAGGCAGCTCTAGAGATCATTCATTTCTTGCTACATCTGGTCTGCATATGCGAGAGCAAAGCAGAAGCTTAGGGCCACAGAATGCCCTTCTGCAGGGAGACAACTGTGCTTAAGGCAAGAAACCATCAATGCTGTGTAGGGAATTATCCATCCAAGCTTCAAATGCCCCTTAGAATTGGCGAGGAGATTTGAGCAATGTATCAACACACAGATACAGAGAATATTCTGGCTCCCTGAACTGGAGTGGGGGAAAGGGGGAACCAATATGTTTAGCTCCTGCATAGAGAAATTTGGGACCTAAAACATGGCATCATCGGGTTTCGCTTTCTCTTCTTGCTCTGCTGCCTTCCAGGAAGCACAGGTTCCCAGATCTCACTGGGAGCAAAACGGTGCATGTGACTTTATCCCTTGTAGCTTTTCAGATTCACTTTTAATAGGAAATACCAAGTCATCTTCCCAAGAGCTCTTATCTTTAGAGACACATACTGCAAACAGTATGGATGAACTGATACGGCATTGGGAATTGACTCCAAAGTAATCTACTGTGGGTGGTGATGGAATGGAAGGAGATTGCCCAACTAGTGAATGCTGATTCTGGAGGGTGGGCACATTATACTGTCACCACTATTTCTCTGTGTATTAAAAACTTTTCATAATAAAAAGTTAATGAAGAAAAATAATCTTTCTTGCTCAAGTTTGAGCTAACCCTTTATTCCATTCAAATAGGAACGGAATGAGAATGAGAGGGCATGCCTTCTCTTTCCATGCTCTTCTGTTTGGAGAGAGAGGACAGAAAGATCTTGGGGACTGGAAGAGCCACATTATTGCAGAAGCCTGGATTCCTGAATTACTGCAGATGAAAAGGTTGCTTGCCAACCAGGAATACCATTACCTCTGCAGGAATCCAACAACATGTTAAACCACTGATGTTTGGGAGCATATTTATTACAGCATCCTCATTTATCCTAACACACTGTGAGCTAGAATGATTTTTATCCACTCTGCTCAGGTGAGTACCTAGGCACTTCTCACACACACATAAAAAGGATTTCCAGCTTTACTTGATAAGCTGTTTGCATGCATAATATTTTCCAGGAATCTATGGGTTCATCTGAGTCAGAAACTACGCTGCTCTACTGTCTGGATTATACCACCTACCTCCAAGGCCAGGGGGTATCACCAAAACATTTTGCCTGTTTATCAGCTCATATCCTTCTTAACACTAGGGGAAAGTCTCATGCTTTGTTGGGGAAGATCTGTTTAGAGGACCACAAGTCTTGGTTCTCAGACTCAGAAGCTAAGCAGAAGTAAGAAGTGGACATTTAAAAGAGTACAGCTCGGATCCCCCAGAGGCTGTGCCCACTTCTGCACTGTGCAACAACAGCATCCAGCACAGATGGAGCCCATGCAATAGCTGGGATCCCTGTGACCACAGAAACAAGGACACTCAAGACCTCTGCCAGGAGCGCAAAGGCAGCAGCTCACCGCCCGCCCCCAGAATGCCGACATAAGCTGGGCAGCAGCGTACCGCAACCGCACATTTTGAATTGCAAGCCATTCTGCTGGAGCTGACATTATCAGAAAGCTTCTTCCACCGTGCAGGAACTTGGGGTTTCTCAGCCATGACTCATATACCCAGGCATACGGATAAGCCCGGAAGGGAACCCATCTCCCCGGGAGAGGAGAACAAGCAGATGCTGACATTTCCACACCTCAGCACAGCACTGGCCTTGGCTGGTTACACTAAGTCTGAAAAACTTCAGATAGAGGCTGGAGAGATGGTTCAGTGGGTAAACTGCTTGCTGTACGAGGACTCAAGTACGTGGCACTCCCGAAAAGCCAGGTGTGGCTGCATATGTCTGCTCTCTAGACAGTCAGTCAGCCTGGCCGAAGCAGGCAACTCCATGTTGAGTGAGAGACCTGTCTCAAAAAGCAAGGTGGAATGTGATTGAGGAAGACACCCAACCTTGGTGTCTAGCCCACACACATGCAAGCACATTCAAACACATGTGAAAACAAAATACACAAAGGATATTTTTAGTTTTTTAAGTATTTCACATAATGAAAACACTAGTAGACAAGTCCTTTCAAGAAAAGACTGGCATTGAATCTCCTAGCCCTACAAACAAAGGAGAGATGCAGTTTAATCAAAAGGAATGATTGCCTTAAGCTTCCTAAACGTCTTTTGCAGGAAGGTTCTGTCAGGGTCATTGAGCCCCTGTGCAGGTGCGGCTTTTTATTTCATGCCCTCACTTCCTGGGCTCTACAACTGTGAAGGTGATACGCTATAGACAAGCACATTTTCCAAGGTACACCCAAACTCTGAAGCATGAGCAGTCAAACCATGCCCTGGTATCTGGCCTCGTATCAGAGTGCATTATGTACCTCCTATAGGTAGAGCCAGAAGCCTTGGAGGAATCCTGGCACCATGTAAATGATGCCCATTTTTAGCCTGAGCTATCCATTTTTGCAGTTTGATAAAGCAGGGGAAGTTTTGATCTCTTTTGGGGGATTCCTGGTAAGGGAGCTCCAGGGGCAGCAGAGGCAGAAGCGTAGCTACAAAGCGAAGAACATTGCAGCAGGTTAGGGCATTCAAGAGGAGCACTTGTCTCCCAAATTCTGTAATTGCCTGGAGCATGTGGTCTTCCTGAAGGTTATTAAAGGCGCGCTGCTGTCAGATTCCTCCCAGGAAGTTTCTGCTTTGATTAACTCAGCCTGGAGCTCATTTCCTAAAAGAATCTTTTAAAAAACATATATGTGTGTGTGTGTGTGTGTGTGTGTGTGTGTGTGTGTGTGTGTGTGTGTGTGTGTGTGTGTGTTTGTGTGTGTGTGTGTGTGTATATATATTTTAAAAGATCCTTTTAGGAAATACAGTATAGATATAGACATATATATATATAATTATTTTCAAATTAAATTTTTAAAAGGAATTAAATTTTTAAAAGAACTAGACAATTCAGCTTGGCAAGATGAAAAAGAGGAGGAAAATGCTGTGAAGATGGAGTCGACCTTCCTGGGCCCCCTGCTGGAAGGTCGATGGCAGAGACAGGGTGCAGACTCAGCAGATCCTCCCTGGGAAAGGAGGTGACTCAGAGCATCAATCACCTCCCATGAGAGCAGTCATCCTTTGGACTCAACATGCCCACACACAGCATCGGTGAAGCCCAAGGGGACACCTTGGGACCTGTAGGGTGTTTCTAGGTTGTAAAAGGTTACAAAATGAACCCTCTCCTTGTTTAAAGACTCGGGTGTCTAAGAGAGCACCCGTGGGGAGGGAATAAGTGAAGAAGGGAAGCTGAATGATCCCTGGAGAGACTGGGATCAGCTACAAAGCTGGCAAAGCCAAGCTTTCACATCAAAGGAGAGAAATCAAAGCCTTTCCCCTGACAATGAAACAAGGCCAGCCTCCTGGGGTCAAAGACCCCCTTTGTCCCCCCACATCTGCATTTGGGTCAGCTTTATGCAGATGCAGATGGGAGTCAAATGAAGTAATTGTCTGCTCAAGCCGTAAATTGCCATGTTCACTGTCCTGGTTCTATGGCTTCAGGTCTGCTGAGATGCTATGACAGTCTGTCAATAGTGCCCCATGGGGACTGGGGATAAGGATCAGCTAATGTGCATGCGTGAGGACCCGAGTTTGATGGCCAATGGTGCTGAAATACACTCGTAATCTCGCACCAGGGAGGCACACACAGCTAATGTCTGGGGTTCAAGCCAGCTAGCAGAGCCAATTTGTGAGCTCCAGGTCCCAGTGACACATCCTCCCCCCAAACACGGGTATTACCTGAAGAATGACATCTGCGATTGTCCTCTGACCTCTACACATATGCTCACACTTGTACACACACAAATGAGTGTGCATACACCACGCAAGCACACACACACACACAGAACTGTATCCTATGGGCTACAAAAATAGCCTTATTCCTTGACCATGTAGAAGGCAACAAATGAATTTGCCGTCACTAACTCCCTGAAAAAAAAACAAAACCACTGCTCCTTAACACCCTAGTTCATAAAATGCTGCTGAAGCCACAAGTTGTTCCTGAGAACTTGCAGCCCTCAGTAAAGTGGCACTTGTTTTTTATCTGCAGAATTCCTGAAGCAGCTTTAATAAGGCACCAGTCATCTGGTTAAAATGCAAATTCTGATTCAGTCACAGTCAGTCCAGAGGATTGCAGATGCCGGCTCATGGGCCACATGTTGAGCAGCTAGGGTCTAAAGACACTAAGCCAGTCAGTGGGTAGTGGTTGAGCCTCAAGCTTTGCAGTCAGACCTGCTGAGCTGAGCCTACAGCCAGGCACTGCCATGTATCCTGTCGTCCTTCCCTTGCATCTAGGCTTCTACTTTGTGAAATGAAGCTCTCAGTCACCGTGCAGAGACCCTGAGGGACTGTAATGAGGCCATGCCCAGAGCCCTCCACCACTGCAGGGCACAGGCACAAGCAGGAGGTGGGTGTGGCTGTGTCATCGGCCTCTCCCAGGCTCCTTACATCCACCCTTTCCTTGGAAGCAAAACTACAGGTTTGTGACCTCATAGCAGCACCAGCTCAGGTGAGTCTGTCCTTGTCTTTTAATGCAAGGCTTGGAAGCCTGTATCTACTAGTACCACATGAGTGTGTGTGTATGTGTGGGTGCATCTGTCTGTCTGTCTGTGCCTATGTGTCTGTCTCTCTTGTATGTCTCTATCTTTCTTTGTTTCTATATGTGTGGGGGCAGGGGGAAGGGGAATATGTGTCTTCCAAAAGGCAAACCACATAGTCTAAGAAAAGAGCACAAACCCAGGTCTGCAGGCCGAAGCCTGTGATGCCAGCTGATCAGAGGCAGGGAAGCAGAAGAATAGGGCCTGCTTTACTACACAGTGAATTTAAGAGAGATCCTTCTCAAAACAGAAGGTAACAAGAGTGCCTAGAATTCACCGGTGAGGAGCTGGGGTCATGGCTAAGTGGCAGGACACCAGCCTAGTGTATGCCAGGCTCTACGCCCAATGCCATTTTTAACAAAGCAAACGTCTTTGAGGCTGGTGTCCCCAAACACAAGGTGATCTCTGAGAGCCTCCATTTTGTCTGCTACCTGCAGACGATAACAACCCCAACGGAAAATGTTTGCGAAGTACATGCCTTGTACTCAGTAGGTGCTCAATAATTGGCGGCTGCTATTTTGTTTGCCACCCAAACTCCCTTCTCTAGTGGCACACAAGGGAGAGAACCAGCACAACGAGCAACTTCCTCCTGATAACTGTCCCCTCCTGGAGAAGCTGAGGCTGTTTATTTACCTGCAAAGGACACTAGTGTGGGGGCAGAATGGCTTGGAGCTAAGGCAGAAGCTTTCCAGTCCTTACACACAGTCAGGGATACTGATGTTAGTGTACATGTGGCGGGAGACCTTAAATGCAGCTCAGCTGGGAGTGGGCTGGGAGATGGCAGGAGAGAAAACCAGCTCCTGGAGAGACAGCCCTCCACCCATTAGCCATTCATTCATGATACTGCTTTAACCTTTGTGCTTGTGTGATGTGTGTGCACTTCTGTGTGTGATTGTGGAGGTGGGCATGTCACGTGCACATGTGCAGGTCAGAGGACAACCTCGGGTGTCTGCCCTCACCTTCCCCCTTGCTCAGTTCATTGTGGCATACGCCAAACGAGCTAGCCCATAAGCTTCCAGGGTTCTCTAGCTGCAGACCCCACCCACATCGCCACAGGAGCGCAGGGATTACACACATGTGCCACCACAGTCATCTTCACACGGAGTCTGAAGATCAGAACTCAGGTATTCGCACTTACGCTAGTCATGATATTTTCAAGTTGGTCTCTTTATCAGCACCTCTCCTCAATTCTCAATAAGACAGTGCAGAGGTGTTACCCTCTACGGACATTCATCTCACGGAAGAAACAAATAAAAGTTAAAATTTCTGCATACCTAATGACAGGAGGGCTCCCGCGAAAGACATGAGGGAGTGGTCAGAAAGCACCTTGAAAAGAAGCTTAAACCAGGTCCTGGAGAAGGGAAGGAGGAGGCTGAATACAGAGCAGTGGAGAAAGCATCCCAGGCACAGAAAAGAGAAAGTGCAAAGCCTGGGGTTGGAAAGAGCAGGAAGAACACCAAGAAGTGAGCAAACAGAGAAGCAGCTAGCCCCACCCCTCTCTGAGCACAAGTGGCAGTCAGTGGCTACTGGAGAAGGGGGGTCATGGCCTTCCCTGGTGTAGCTAGGAAACAACACCCCACCCTGATGCCCGCAAGCAATACTAATTAAAGTCAGATGTAAGGGGGGCAAGGAAAACTCAGGTGAAAGAAGGAGGGGTTCAGCAGAAGAGAGGGCAATAAGAAAGAGTCATGGGCTGTATATGTTCAAACTATGGTATATATGTGTGTAAAATTGCCAAACAGTTTTTTAAGTGAAGAGTATCCTCCTACGCCATAGAAACAGTGCTGGGTTGTATTCTAAAGGCCAAAGATGTCACAAAGGTTTAAACACACCTGGCCTGCAAAAAAATTTACCACACACTGCAGGAACCAAGTCTCTCTATGGCCTGAGACTGTGGAGTCAGAAAAGGAACTCTTAAGACCTCTGCTTCCTCTCTGACAGGGATAACACTTGGGTCTGGACTCTGGGAACACAACACCAGGGTGGAACTTCATTGTGTGAAGGAAAGGGAGATTTAAATGGTGCTGGAGAGAGCAATAACACACCCAAACCCCTCAGGAGGAGTCCAGGAAATCCTCCCCTGTCAGCTCTGTGCTCCTGAGGAGTAACTCTGACATAAATCCCCCAGCAGCTTCTTAGGCTGCACAGATCAAGATGTGTCAGAGAACAGTCAAGATTCTCCCTCAGCAGTTCTGAGAGCTACAAACAAAGGGAGAGTTTAGGCATAATCCCCAGGCCATGCCCTGGTAGAGAGAAGGGGCTTTGGAGTTTTAGCTGAGCCCTAGGCCTGCCCTGAAGCTGAGGATGGGTGGTCAGATTACAGGGCTGTCTTCCTATTGTGGAAAGACCAGGGAGAATCTTTCATCCCACAGGCTGGAAGGAAGCTGGGCCTGAGGATGCCAGACAGGCTTTCTAGGAATTCAGCTCACAGAGAATGTTGGGTTCAAGGTTCGAGAGCTGGTTCAACCAGTAAAATTCACAAGAAAGTTGCCTTAGGTCATCAGAACCTATGCAAAACCTGCCGCGTGCTGTGGTGAGCCTTGAAATCCCAGCACCAGGAAGTTGGAGGCAGAGGCTATGCAGGGTCCATTCTGGTCCACCAGCCTAGCCAACTCCTGAGCCCCAGGCCAGTGAGAGACCTTGCCTTAATAAAAAAAAGAATGGTGCCTGACCAAAGATAACGGACCTCTAGCCTCCTCAGACAACTGTACCCATTCACAGTCACTGAGGGGGGAAGGGAGGGAGGGGAAAGGAGGGAAGGAAGGGAGAAAGGAGGGACAGAGATACTGCAGTTTGTTGCAGCCAAGCTCTGGCCTAGCATTTGCAAGTTTCCACAAAAAAAAAAGTGGGGAAGTGGGGGAAGGGGGTTGTTTCAGCAAGTTCTCTCTGACCCCTACTCAGAGTAGCTTGGTGGCTCTGCACAGTGACATCTGGAGAGAGGATCAAGATGAAGACACCAAAGGAAAGTGCTGGTCTTTCAGCACTCCTCTCCTCAGCACCCCACTCAGCACCCCACGCAGAGCCCCACACAGCACCCCACAGCAGAGTCTCACATGGCACCCCACGCAAAACCCCATGCAGTGCCCAACGAAGCGCCTTATGCCGCACCCCATGAAGCGCTCCAAGCAACGCCCCTCACAGCACCCCACACAACACCAAAATGAGGCAGAGGGCTTTGAAGAAAGCATCTTCTCACTGCCTGCTTTTCATTTGTTTAGCCCAGGATGGCCTAAAATTCACCATGTTGGTGGGAAGGACAGTCTGAACTATTAATTTATCTGCTCCTATCTCCCAAGTGCTGAGATTACACATCTGGCTTGCTTGTATTAATTGTAAGAACAATACAGAATCCCCCTAGCATTTTTTGTATTCCCTGGCCTATTTCATTATTTTGCTTTGAAATTTTGTGCTTTATTAACAGGCTTTAACATTTCCTCAGGCATTTGTTAACCTTTGTGCTTTTTATTCTCTAACTGCTTGTTAGTCCTTTGTCCTTTGTGCATACGTGTGTGTGTGTGTGTGTGTGTGTGTGTGTGTGTGTGTGTATGCACGCGTGTGTGGGAATAGGCTTGGCGAAGAAGGGTTTCTTTGAAACAAGGTCCCATCATAGAAGCCTCATTGAACTCCAAGATTGTGGGTGGGCTGCACCACATCCAGCTTCTGCATCCCTCATAGGGTATTGTGGTCTGTTTTCCATTGCCAACCACAGAGCGCCCAAGACCCGGGAAGCTTAAAGAGGGAAGACATCAGTTTAGCTCACAGTTCTGAAAGGTGGAATCCTAAATGAGCAGAATCCAAGGAACTCTAGGTTGTGTTGTGCAGTGTGACAAGAAATTGGGAGGGCAAATGGGCACAAGCAAAGAAGAGAAGAGAGCTTACCTCCTAACAACCCACTCTCCCTGCGCTTAGCCCACAGCCGTGAGAAGGGCCTGACTCCATTGAGCAGTCCCAATCCCACCTGACAGCCCACTGACTCCATTGTGCTGGGAACTAAGTTCTAGCTC
The DNA here is from genome assembly GCA_004026605.1 of Ondatra zibethicus. Taxonomy (NCBI): domain Eukaryota; kingdom Metazoa; phylum Chordata; class Mammalia; order Rodentia; family Cricetidae; genus Ondatra; species Ondatra zibethicus. The sequence continues at coordinate 173,023 of PVIU01002322.1, forward strand.
ATGGATTCGGGGAAGCATTTTCAAACCATGGAGTGGTTTTTTCTTCTTCACACACATATATATGTGTGTATATATATGTGTGTGTGTGTGTGTGTATGTGTGTGTCCTTTATATATTATAGTTGGTAACCCTTTGTCAAAAATCACTAACTTTTGTTGGGCTTTCTGGGTTTATTTATTTCTGCAGTACTGTAGGTTAAATCTAGGGCTTCACATATACTAGACAAACACAGTGCCACTGAGCCACAACCCTTCTTTTTATTTGGAGACAAGGTCTTACTAACTTGTCTAGGCTGGCCTTGAACTCATTCTACAGGTGAAGACAGATCTTGAATGTACAATTCTCCTGCCTCACCTTCTTGAGCAGCTGTAATTACAAACCTGTGCCTCCAACTTGGCTTCTTTTAATTTCCTTTATGTTATTTCTTGAACTCTGTAAAGATCACAAATCAGTCATCTGATTCAGTCCAAAATATTATCTGCCTTTGAAATGTGATTTTGTCATCATCCTTACTCACAGGCCTCAAATGCCTGGTCACCTCTGCTGCCATTACGAACACCGGTCCACCCAGTGGACCAGCTTACTCTTTACCTGCCTCTGAAGACACAGAAATCAGATCTGTGTGTGTGCGCGCGCGCACACACACACACACACACACACACACATCTGTACACACAAGTGCACCTGCACACCCCTGTACACACAAGTGTGCCTCACACACACCTGTACACACAGGTGTGCCTGCACACACATGTACACACAAGTGCACCTGCTCATGCATGCACACACTCCTACACAAACCTGTACACACACACAAGAGAGAGAGAGACAGACAGCAGACACACATACACACAGAGATCATTTTGGGTGTTAGAACCTAAGACACAGCTGGCCCGTCTGCTAGTTGCAAAACTAATCCATTTAAGAGTTGTTGGTCCAACCCTTCATAAAAGCAAACAATCTAGCATTGCCCCCAAGGCAGGTCCCCTTTTTGCCCTTGATTTCTCAGTAAGCCCCGCATCTTGTGCCTGGACTGAAGTTTTGTAAACCTGGGGCCTTGAGTCATGTGAGTGGTCTAACACTGATTTAAGGTGGGGGCTTTAGCTTCTGGGAGACCTGGAGAATGAGGTCAGCCATTCGAGCACTCAACTGCAGAGCCCAACGTTGCTGAAATCCCATGTTGTATACCTACAACAGCTTGGAAACCAACACATACTGGAAACCCAAGTGTGTAACATCCTTGGAGTCTGCCCTATGTCCCCTTTGCTGGCTTATTTGAGCAGATATCCTTTATTTTTAAGTTTATTTGTTTTAGTTTTATGCATGTGAGTGTTTTACCCACATGTTTATGTGTGCACCAAGGTCATGTCTGGTACCCATGGAGGCCAGAAGAACGGAGCACATCAGATCCCCTGGATCTGGAGTAATAGATGGCTGTTAGCTGCCATGTGGGTGCTGGGAACTAAACCAGGGAACTGAACCTGGGTCCTCTGGAAGAGCAGCCAGTACTCTTAACCACTGGGCCATCTTTCCAGCCCTCTGATGTCCTTTTGCTGTAACAAGCCATTACTCTCCATAACTATGGATGTACCCCTGAGTGTAACCATCAGTGATTTCAGAAATCTTGGATTATACCCTGTCTTAGAGAGCCTTGGAATTGTCATTTGTGATAAAAATGTGGGCAGTGTGCTGGGTTTCTCTCCCCTGACTTAACACCTGTATGTCTAAGGATGATACAAAGGAAGTGACCATGATGGTAACCCGGGGAGATGGCTCAGTCAGATGCCAGCTACAAGGACATGAGGACCTGAGTTTGCATGCCTAGCACCTCATAAAAGTCAAGCTCAGTGATACCTATCTATAACCTCAGCCTTGGGGTGGTGCCTAACTATGACCTCAGCAGTGGGGTGGGGCCTATCTATGACCTCACCAGGGTGTGGGGTCTAACTATAACCTCAACAGTAGGGTGGGGCCTATCTATGACCTCAGCCTTGGGGTAGGGCCTAACTATGACCTCAGCAGTGGGGTGGGGCCTATCTATAACCTCAGCAGTAGAGCATGGCAAAGACAGGAAGATCCTGGAGCTCATTGCCCAGCCAACTTAACCAAATCAATGAGCTCCAAGTTCAGTGAAAGATCCTGTCTCAAAAAACTAGGTGACAAGCAATTGAACAAGACATCCAAGGTTGACTCCTGACCTCCATGTGCATGCATGTTTATGTACACACACAAACATATGCATACATATTACATACACATTCTAAAATAAGAATTATCTGGAAAACAAGGACCATGTGACTAGGCCAAATTATGGGATGTCCTATGTGGCAAGACCACCCCCATGGATGCTTCATTCATTAAACTGGGCCTGGATGCAGGTCTTCTGCAGCCCTGTCCATCCAGGACAGAAATGGGCAGCCCTCTCCAGACAAGAGAATGATTCATGGGTGCCTGCTTACTGCTCTCCCCACCCCAGCAGATGACTGGGCAAAAATAGAAGAGAATCCCTCCTTTATAAATATCTTTACATGCTAAATGTCTCTAAAAGTGCCATGTGCCAAGCTCATCTGCTAAGAAGCAGATGACGGGCAGTTGCAGATCCCCGAGGAGCTGAGAAGGAAAGGGTTTGGATTCAACACCAGGAAGAAATTGCATGGGATCAAAATGTAACTGGGGAGGCCTGACCCAGCTCCAGTGTTCTAGGAAGCCTGCCTCCTGGCAGTCACAACAGCACTGCCTGCCCGGTCACAACTGCACTACCTGATACAGCTAGTGGCTGCGTACGTTCAAGCCCTGGCATCGAAAGACAAAGGCTCTCACCATGGTTGTTTCAGCACATTTGTAAGAATTTGTGTGTGTATGTATGTGTGTGTGTATGTGTGTATTATATGTTCATGTGTGTGTGTGTTTATGTATGTTTATGTAGTGTGTGTGCATGTGTGCTGTGTGTATTTGTTCTATGTTTGTGCATGCTAAGTGTTAGGTGTGTTTGTATGTTTGTGTGTGTTTGTGTAGTGTGTTGTATGTGTGTGTCAGTCACTATTCAGTTACTGTGAGGAGACATCATAAAGACGACTTCTAAGAAGAATCCTTCATTTGTGGGCTTTGTACAATTTCAGAAGGCAATTCCATGACCATCATGGTGGGGAGCAAGGCAGTGGGCAGGCAGGCATGGCACTGGAGAAGTAGCTAAGAGCTTACATCTTGATACACAGGCAGAGTAAGAGAGACTGGGCCCAGAGCGA